>JAGDQP010019025.1:0-35548 GCA_022664845.1 Lepisma saccharinum
TGAGTGTCCTGTTCAAGATGCAAGATTTATGTGGTTCTTGTAAGAAAGAAATTTCGTCACAAAACCAAAAGGAGGTAATATATTGCAGGCGTCCCGGGCTCCGAACCCGGAACCCAGAACAATTTATATTAGAGACATATATGTGCCGCATAATAGTTTTCAAGGAACAATTCGTAAATTATACAATGAATATAAGACGATGGTGCTATTTTATCACCACAGACAAACAGATTACATAAAACTGCAACTTATACTGAAAACTATACACACAGGCAACAAACAATTCATATCTGTCATAACATTGTACCTGTCATACAATTTTCATATAACAAATAATGTTGACTATGTGCATAGCACAAAAGAATTATTCCGGACGGTTTAATTGAAAACAAGATTCTTGAAACTGCATGGGCCAACATCTCCCCATGAGGACCCTGGTAGTTTCCAAGCGCCTCTGTTTCCCGAAAAGGGGAAAAAGAGAACAAACAAATAGGTAGACTATTGTAGGACTTGGACAGTCAGGTAGCAATGTTCAGAGACAGACAATCTCTCGTTCTTAGACACGAGACCATCGCCCTACATAGTACCAGTGAGTAAGCTGACAGGCGTCAGCTGTCTTCGTGACTTCAGCTAACCCGTCCGGTGAGTTAAGCGCCAAGATTTGTAACCTTTTCTTTTTAAAAATGAACTAAAACCATGTTTCAGAAAATGCTCATGTGTTTTATTCTGTAGTAGCTACATCCTCTCGATTCCCAGTATAAAGACCGAAAGGTCATACAATCATACGATCTTGTTCAGGTGGATGTGAAAATTACTACCAAGCAAAGTGTATAAACCTAAAAAGGGCCTAAAATCTGAGGAAACTTGGTTCACTTAAAGACCAGTGGAACTATGAAGCGTGTAAATCAGTGAATACTAGAGAAATGCTCGGAAGGCAAGAAATTCTGAAGAAACTAGTGCTACAACTAAGTGAGATACACGCCAAATTGCCTAAAATTGAACAAATGAGTGAAACTGTAGGTGAATTGGATAAAGTACTAAATTTCTATCTGATAAAGTTGATGACTTTCAAAACGAAATATTAGACTTAAAGATGACAGTGTCGGGGTTAACTAAATGTTCCGCTTTAGAATCAGAAAACCGGCAACTTAAATTATCAATTAATAGATTAGAAGTAAAGTTGGGTGACTTGGAGTAACAACAGCTACATGAAAATATCGAGATAGTAGGCGTACCTGAATCCAAAGAAAAGCGGGTGAGTGAGATATTGCTCGATGTAGCATCGCGTTTCCAACCTAATACCCAGGATGTTCAAAAAGCGTACAGAGTAGCCTCAAACCGAAGAGATAAACCAAGGATATTTGTATCCCACCTGTCGTCTAAAGTAACCAGAGATGATTGGCTACAAAAATTTAGACAAAATAAGATGTTATTAGCTTCAGAAGTTAATCAATCATTTCCTGACTCCCACATCTACGTTAATGAATACCTTACGCCCTACAACCGCAAATTGCTTTATGAAAGGAAGCAATACGCCAAGAGCAATGGGATTCGTTTCGTTTGGGTTAGAGATGGAAAAGTGTTGCTTAAGCAGAGGGACTCCAGCCATGTCAAGCATGTGAAGTGTGTCTAATACTTACAGAACATCCTTAACTAACAGCAACAAGAAATGATGATTATGTATAAATATAAACCATCCATTAATGGATCGGGAGATTGAAGACATCCAATCATGTCAACAGGTTGAATTTTTTTTTGTGATGATGGAAGTACTGTTAATAATTATTTAGTCATCTTGCAGAATAATAGACGTTCTCATAATAAAAGTTTGTCATCGCATCACCAGCTGTACGGAGGAGTGTAACGTGAGAGCTGTATATCGCTCACCTAACTCTGATGTAGCAGAATTTCTTAAATCATTGAATACTGAACTTCAGAAAAATAAAAACTACACCTTCTTTGCTAGTCGGTGATATAAACATAAATATATTTTATAAAACATATGATGTTACTATAGACAGTTACTTAAGAATACTTTATTTTTATGGATACGTTTAACGTATAAATAAACATACCAGAGTTACTGAAGTATCAAAATCTTGTATAGACCATATATTTATCAAACTTAATCGATTACAAGACATTACTTCAGCTATAATGCGAACAAGTTTCACTGACCATTATTTAACTATTTTAAATTTTCCTATGGTAGTAGAGAAAAAACTAATAGGCAAAACTGTGAAACTTTTGTGAATTAAGTCATGTTAAGAGAAGAATTAGGGCAAATAAACTGGAATGATGTTATAGAAAGCCAATGTGTAAGCAACAAATAACTTTATTAAAATGATGCAGAATACTATTAATAAGGTAACACAGCTTAAAGCCTCAAATGTTAGTAGTAAAATTAGGCAACAAGCCATGGATCACAAAAGGACTTATCACTTCCATACGTGAAAGAGGTCGATTAAGTCGCTTAATTTTAAGGCAGAAAAATAATACAGGTTTAAAGGAATATAAGTTGCCGCAATGAATTAACCAGATAGTTTAAAGAGGTCAAAACAGATTATTATAGAAAGCAAATATTGGGGTGTTAGAATAATACACGCAAACTGTGGAACGTTACTGCAGATATTACGGACCACAATAATAAAGCCGATACAGAAATAAAAGAACTAATTACAAATGAAGGATTGTTACCAGTTAACGAAAATCCTCAACTAATTGCTAATACTTTGAACAAACATTTTATTAACGTTGGAGAACAATTAATTGATGATCTCGGAATAACTATTAAAAGTGCGATACCAAACATATCAGTTAAAATCAAAATTCACTGTTTTTACACCAATCACTAGACATGAAATTGAATCTTTTATTAATAATTTGAAGTCTAATACCTTACATAGAATTGATAAAATCACCGCATATGTATTAAAGTATGCAAAAGACTTCGTTGTTCAAATATTATTTCATATATTTAATTTGAGTTTAGAAACGGGTTCATTTCATGATGCTTTTAAATGTGCAATAATAAAACCTATATATAAATTCCAAAGGTTCAAAAGCTGAACCTATAGAAAGGTTCAAAATCTGATTCTAATTACTATAGGACCATTTCTTTTTTAAGTAACTGCTCTAAGCACTTAGAAAAATGCACTAAAAATTGGTTGCATTTCTGTGCTATATTAAGTATTTTTTCAAATAATCAATATGGGTTCAGAACAGAAATGAGCACATCAGATGCTGTACTTAAATTAACTGAAATAATTTGCAGAAATGTAGACGTAAGTGAAAAAGTAATTACAATATTCTTAGATTTGGCTAAAGCATTTGATACTATATCCCATAAAATTCTATTGCAGAAACTTGAAAATTGTGGGGTACGAGATGTATCACTGAAGTGGTTTCAGAGTTACTTGTAAAACAGACAACAAACTAATGAATTTGGTGAAACCGTGAGTAACTTAATGCGTGTCAAATTAGGTTTACCTCAGGGAACAGTATTAGGTTCCAATTATTTCTTACATACATAAATGATTTATGTAATTTTCAAGTAAGAGGGCACATATAATCGTTTGCTGATGATACTACCTTAACTATTACTGGAAAAAACGTGGCTAGAAACATTTGAAACGGCAGAAGCTGAAATAGAAAAATAATTTCTTGGTTAAATACTCACTTACTTATTTTGAATATTCGTAAAACAAAATAGACAACACACTTGCTGGACAACCTATGAATAAAATCTAATATTTCATAATTGTGGTGTAAAAGCAAACTGTTTTTGTGTACCTCTGATTAGAGAAGAAAGTGTTAATTATCTAGAATGGAATTTACATATATTGCGCATGAGGAATGCATTTAGAAAAACATCTTATTAGTTTGCTCTTCTTAGAGAAGTTCTTGATAACAATTCTTGATAACAAATCATTACGTATTTTGTCCTTTGCTTTTACACAGAGCTTATTAGAATACTGTATACTAAGTTGCAGTGCAACATACACCTCTTATAACCCAACAGAATAACATTTTGAGACTATGTTAAATAGAAAGTTTGATTGTGATGTTAAAAATTTGTATAACGATTTTGATGTATTACCAATCAATATATTATATTTAAAGGATGTATTAATGTATTTTAGAACAAAATTAAAGAAGTTATGTGATGAGTATGAAACCAGAAGTAGTACAAATGAGAGTATAGAAACCATCAAAACTAACAAAATATCAACCCACCACCAAATTTACTATCATGTACCAAAAATTTGCAATAAAACACCTATATACACGAGAAAAGAGAAACAAACAAGCCGCTTCAAAAACTTGTTTTGAGTTGGTTAGAAATGCTAAATGACAATGATATAGAAGTAATATTGTGTAAATAATTTGTTATGGGTAACCAGACAACAAACTAGTGATAATTCGAGACTAAGACTCACACATGAGCTGAGGCTTCTGTGAGTCGAAATGTAATGTAAACTTGTAATGTACAAAAGTTAAATAAATTTCAATTTCATTAAAAATGAACCTAATTCTGTTAGCATTTTCAATTATGTTCTCGTCAATAACAGTATTTCCAGTGTCTCGAATCCTAGTCCAGACAGGTTGACCAGGGCAGAAGTCAATTTAGCTGTAGAGGATCAATTGGTATCTTGAACTGTTAACACTATGTCCAGTTTCAGTGTGATGTCATTAGAAGCTTTGATACGGTTAGGCAAGTTGGAACATCTTAAGCGGAAAGAATGCAATTACGAGTTTCCTAATAAGTCAAGTTTCCCACTCATTGGTACTACAGAGATTTCAACGAAGTTTTATTTAGAAGTCGTCACGTGTTGTTTTATATAATAACTTTTCGATTATTTAATCCATTACTGGGTTTACAGAATATAGAGATCTTTTTTCAAACTGTTCTTTTCAACAGTCGTCATGCAAAGTACAGGATGAATCAGATTCATGTAAGTTAAACCCTTTGAGAAACGAATCTACAAATATCTTATCTACATTGATGGAATCATGGAATAATAAGTTCGAAACCATTTGAATAAGAATTGTTTTCATTCGTCCCTCAACTCCATTCAAGAACTTCCTGTGTATCTTAAAGATACTTTCGTTATGACTAGAACAACTATCGACAAACTTTTGGAGGTTCCACATATTTAATTGCGGCAAAAAGTAGATAGTACAGGAATATCTACTTGCATTTCAGAGTTCAACGTAGCGACAAATGAAATAGTTCCCATTAACACAACCATTAATCATTTGCAATCCACTGTCAGTAGGAAGATTGAAACAGAATCCATACGATCCAAAGACGTGGGGAAGATGCAACCAATGGATATATATTGCTGGATGAACGAGATAGGACTATCTCACTTAAGAACTTTACCATAATTCAAAGTCCAATTCAAGAATCTAGATCGTATGTATCAATCTGGACAACTCAAAGTGTGGCGGTTGGGTCTGTTTCGAAAGCGAGTAGAATTGTTGAATATATACAACTGTCTGGTGCAGATGAGCTGCCTGCTACTAACATATCTTTGCAATGTGAATATTTGATTAAAAAGCACTTTAATATTTAATATTGTTGGAGATGTTATTACCAACTTTTATTATTATGTTTACTTCAGTGAGATCTAACTAGGTTATATAGAATGCTTTCTTGAGAAATAAAACATATATTTATAATTTTGGCGTCTATTACAAAACAATATCGTGTACTTCTTTATTTTCAATATTCACACACAATGAAGGCACATCCTTTTCCAAATGCTTGTATATAGTTTGCTGGATACGAATATTATTAAATATATTTACTTCTTCTCGCAATCTGTCTTTAATAATCTTAGCACTATATTTGTTGAACACTTCCCCTGAATTTAAAATAACGCACTCTGTTCACTAATATAGCGATATGCTGTTAGTATAATATGCTTGTCACTTGTATCAATTCTCATGTATATCACACAGTTTCCTTTATAACAAATATTTACTAGTATGTGTTCCCATACATGTCTCTGTATGATAATTAAAATAACGATGCATAAAATATAGAGATCCAATTAAAGATTAAAAGATAAAATACGGATTTTATATGAATATTAAACGATAATAAATGGATGATACGATCGTAGTATATACAACTAAAAAGAGAATACTGATTTCTTGAAGTATTAACTTATTCTGTATGGAATAATTAATTTAAGAGAAAGTTCTATGTATGTGCAATGTAATAAGGGTTTTCTCGTACCAGTATCTCGTAATGGCTTTCCTCACAAACGGTACTGATTCATTTTGTAATGGGTGTCTTCCTGCGGATGTCTATATTGTACAAATTTCTGTTCTATCACTAATTTATAATGTAATCGCTCTGGGTAAGTCTGGGTTCACTGCTCGCGGCATGTAATCAAATCACTTACCACTGCCCAATAAATACTGTTTTGAACACATTTCTGATTGCAATGCCATACACTCTTAACGTTCAATCTGAAGTCTGTTCCTACAGCAACTTTTAAATGCATTTTACTGCCGTGATGAACTTTAACTTACTAACTCTGCATTCTTGCTGGAAGTTTTATTTTACCATTAGTTCAGTTCATACATATGTCGCCTTTCACTGTCTATCAGTTATTATAATGTTTTCTACTGGTCTTAACTCCGAATATAACGAAAATGAGAACGAAGACAGTGACTATCGAAATCCCTGCTTAATGGGCCTCCAAACATACGCTGACATCACTCTCCCGCTTCCTCGGTTCGGACGTAATACGTAATACTGCTACATATAACGAGAACCCTGCTGTTGACGCCCAGATACTCCAACGATATATCGACGCTGAGGGGGCTAAAACCAACAGACAAGTATCAATTCAGGGCTCGATTGGCAAACCACGGAGCTGAAAACAGTCAGGGAATTGCTGCCTGCCAAGCGCAAGTGTCCCAAAATAGATATAAAAACTAGCAACGAGCTTCAACAAATAGCTTGGTCGTTCTGTTCTCTTGTGCACCAAGTCTCTGATATCATTCAATTGCCTTCTTAATTTCATCGGCCGCTGCATCAGTAGATATATTGTTGACTTCTCTTGACATTTTGTGTTTTCAGATTCTTCTAGAACAGTTTCATATAATTCCATGCCATTTCTTTCTTCATGAGTAATCTAAAAGACAATCCTTGCGACTTCTTTACTTTTACAACGCAAAACTAAGCAATTTCCACCTGAGGATCAATTTCCACCTGTGGAGTAATTTCGTACTATTAGCCTTCCAGACTTAATATATTTCTGATGATAGCTGGTAATTTGCAAAAAATTTACCACTTTAATTTGTTATGATAGGAAATAAAAGAATAGTTCTTTCTTCTATTCATACCCGTTATAAAATTAGCAAGAGATCTCTTATACAACTTGTAATTTCAGTGATTAGCTCTGATTTAAGAATAGTATCGTGGCTTCTTTATCTGTTTCTGTTCCTAAAATGGAAGCCAGTTCTTTTTCTTTTCAGTGCGTTACTTAAGACTAACTATTTTAGTGTAATTGAAGTGTTTCATTTTACTTTTATGTGTATGGTGTAATATTTCTGCTTTTCTCGAATCAGAAGCTTGATTTCATTCAGTGCAATGTGCCCTTCCTATTTCTTATGTAAGATCTCATTCGTTGAAATATTAATTTCGCTAAATGTTTTCACACTGTGTTATTAGCAAAGTTAAGCCTTTTCTTTTTCTGCATCGAACTTAACCTAATCGTCAAAGATAAAGCTTTATTTCGCATTCATTGTTGAATGTATTAATTTGCTTCTATGCGTTTCATTGTTTCTATATTTTTCGCATTCTTTGATCTTTTATATTAACCGAAACAACCTAACTTTTATGATCTGAAATTAGACAATTGTTCCGGTGGAATGTGATTTCATAATATAAACATTTTCATTTCTCTTGTACATGTAACATTCCTTTACTTTGATTTGAATTGTGCTTAGATTAAATACATTTACTGTTCATGCTGGTTCAAACACAACTGAACATGACCTGATTTAACCTTTTTTCTATCTCTTACCTCGTTTTTTTTCTTTTGCACCTAAGTTTCTTTCTTTTCGGAAAAAGGGGGCGAGTGCTCGGATGGTGATTTAGTGCTGTTATTTATTTGTTTGAATTAGTTTTATTTGAACCTTGCAACAGTTGTATATGCCTCATGACGTTAACGGATTTTCATGGAGCGCGCTGTTTAAATACTCTCTGACGCGATTATTTTATAATCTTGTTACTAGTAAAAGTCCATAGTTACAGTTCACTCTCCGTCATGGTAGTCCGTAGTATGTGGACGTATAGGTGCACGTCTTCGGCTTAGAGTATGCGTTACAATAAAGAAGAGTAGCATAAATCACGCGCTTGTATTATATCTACCGATAATGCTATTTAAAACAATCGAGATTCGGGAAACGAGATTCGGCTTTACTGAAGAATACCTAATGAATTTCGTGTTATGTCTACTAGGAAACGTCTTTGCAGCTACATGTCATTTTACATTTGGAAGTTGTTAGTTAAGATGGGGAAAGTCTTTGTAACGTCTACTGGTCATAGTCGGTCATGTCTGTTATTCCTACAGTTCTTTGAGATGATCATCTTCACCATTTCGTTAGACATAGCACCCTACCTGTAGGAATTTGACATTTATAATGAGATTGAACGTTATTCGAACGATGCTAATAACTGGAGTTATTCTGGATGTTTGTGATGACACTGTTTGTCGTATTTAATGGTTATGTAAAGAAGAGTTAAGGAGATGGACTAAGTACTTTTACTACCCAATCACCCTTGTGAAATACCAACATGTTAATTTTGCGGTCGAAAATAATTTTGACATATTTCCCTCATTAAATACTTGAAGAATCAATTTACAGCTTCTTTTGAAAGAGCAGACTGTACTTTGTTACTCATTTTAATGCTTATGTAATCAAATAGAAATAATTCTTTACATTAGCTACTTCTGTTATACGGCGCGAAATGTACTTCCAATGTAGATTTTTGCATTATTCTACATCAAGGGGTGATGTGAATGCGAGGACAGACATTCTCCCTTTAAGGTTGTTTCCTTGCACTCGTCCGTCCATTTATTTCCCATCACGTTCTGCACTGGAAATAACAACATTGAAACTACATTTAAAGACACATAACAGAAGTAGCTAATATACGAATTGCTAATTGGTTATGTCGCATTATTCTTATACAAAAAATCAATTCAAATCAATGACTACTGAGCAGTGGTCTCATCTTGTTCTCACCCTCAAGTCAGGTAGGAAGTAGCACTACTAACAAATTGACTCTGTACGCATTACACAGCTCACAGCTCCTAAACAAAAAAGAAGCTGGCATCAGCGCGCAACCGAACGGAGAATCAAGTCAAGAAGGGTAAAGTAGGGAGGTGATCTCGCATGAGCCTCCGCTTCCCTGCCGCACGATGATGACGTAGTTGCAGTCCTCGCCATCTCACATGTACAGATTGTTTTCTAATTCGTGTAACTAAGAAACTGACCTCTAAAAACGAAAGTTTAAAAGATATTTCCATGAAATTTTCTACATTTGTTCACAAGGTCCTGAAGTTCTAACACTGTGAAAATAAACTTCCTAAACTAAATTTTAAGCCTGATTTTGGTGGTTCAAACTCAAAAGTGAACCTCACTTATAGCCTAGAAAAATCAATGTTAATTCAGAGGACCACTTTTCAGAATGGTGAATTAACATTGATTAAGTCAAAATTAAGTCAGACGGTGATTTATGTCTATAAAGTATTGTAGCATCTCTTGATCTCGATCTGCAATATTTTATAAACTGAAGTTCCTGTCTGATTTTATTTTTTGGTAATTAATCAAATTTGACAAGGAAAAGTGGTCCTCTGAATTAACATCGATTTCCCCATAAGCGAGGTTCACAGTTGAGTTTTAACCCCCAAAAAGGGACTTACAATATAGACCAGGAAAATTAATTTCACAATGTCAAAACTTCAGGGTTTTGTGGGCAACTGTGGAAAATTTCATGGAGAAATCTTGAAAACTTCCGTTTTCATAGGTTTGTTTCTCTGTTACACGAGTGGAAGACAGTGTATTTGGACGCGCAATGCGACCATATCTAGTTCGATCCAGTTTTAGATACAAATTATACTTCTGAACTAAGAATTTCGAAGATTTATGTTATAACAAATAGAGCGCTGAGAAGTTTTCAGAGTTACTCTATAGTAGTACATTATAATATAGAATAGTATTGATTATATTGACAGTAGCATATAATGAGCACAGTTACTCTAACCACTTACCGAGGGGTAGCTGTTGATGCCTCGTGTCTAGAATTTTTGTCACCTAAAGTTGCTCCTGAGAAGAACTAGAGGACTTTCCAGTTGAAACTTTGTGAAAAATAAATGTCCAATCTACCTCTAGACTTATTTGTTACGAAATTTTAACTGGATGGCCGGCTATTTTTTCTCCTTTCAATAAAAAGACAACAGCAACTTTAGGTGGCGGGAATTGTAGATGCGAGGTGTCGACAGCTAACCCTCAGTAGCTTAATAACATTCAAAAGTATTTTGTATTTATTCAATTTCCTTGAAATGCATTTGAGGTGACATTCTTACATTATCTATAACAGCTTTACCGTAAAAATATTCAAAAATCATTTATTTTTAATGTGAAAACTGTTTCCTTGGAACATATTCTAATATACAACTTATAAAATAAGTTATTAATAGCTATTAATACAATTGCTACTTCAAGCTGCTTACAGTTCGAACACGTTTATCATATTTAAGAGGAGCTACTTACCAACATAATACGTTTAATCGCATCTATATTTGGTTTTTCGTAAAATGGATCTAATTGTGTTAGAAAGTACACAATTAGATGAGCAACATTAAATTTCCAATTTAATGGATTTAATATACAGTCATACAACTAGTTTGTTACAGGGTGTGACAAAAAATATATTATTCTAAATGTATATAAATAAAAGCGAACATTTTAACTATTCATTAATGATGCTAGCTGCCCCCGAATATTAAAACCAATTTTTTTCTCTTTGTAACGAGAACGAGCTATTTAGATATATCAAAGTAATATTTGGTGTCCCCGAATAAAAAAGTTCTTCAAACTGTTAATGAAAAATTTAAATAAAAAATGTTCTACCGCTGATCATTTTTATGGAAATTTTAAATTATTAGTCAGGATAACTGTTAGCGAGATTCGAATATCGGACCTCTCGAATGCGATACTTAATTTTGTAAAATTCCATTACATTTATGATAATAACGTGAAATGACAAAATCGAATAATGTCCGTGCCAAAATTTGTACCCAGTCCTAAAATGTCTTCTACAAAAATGTTAAATGCCGGTACGTCGCCGATTTTATAATACCGCCTAGCAATCGGTTTGGGCCAAAATGATTTTCTGTATATTTCACCTCGCATTTTTTCAAGTAGCTACGCCAGAAGTAATTCTTTGTTTCACCAACAGATAGTGGGGTAATATGAATAAGAGTAATACTCGTACGCTGGACTTCAAATTTAGTGTGGTTTTTCTTCCCTCTATAAAATTTACATTTTGCGACTTATGCAGTATTGTCAAATCTGCGACGAATAGGTATAATGATTTTAGTACAGTTTTCTGAGACTTACACGAAATCCTACCCAAATAAATATATCAATTGTAAAGTGTTCTGTGGCATCGTGCATTAATTTCATAAGTCTCACCATTGTAAAGAATATTAGATAAGGTCAGGACTGTATTCCTAAACGTGTACGTCTTTCCTCAAAACGTAGTACTTGTGTTTGCAATAACGTCCGAGAAACAGAACAAAACGCACAAAGAACGAAGTAAACTACATTGATACAATGGTGAGAGCAACGACGGGCAACAGGTTACTGGTTTCGCGGGATGTCGTCTACGTCACACATTCCTCCTCACACCACTAGTTTTCACGCGAGACCACCTCCTACTTTACCCAACTTGGAATCAAGTCTCCTCCGTAGCTCCGTTCACTTCAATGCTTCTTTGAAACGGAATTCAGACAACCGTCTGCGTTGCATCCGACGTAGCAAGGGTGCATAATGGAGCCTAAAGTACCAATTCGGAAAGGCCTAGTACAGACTTGCTCATATACGCCTTATGGCTTAAGAACATGTAAAAGAGTACCGTATAATTTTTGTCATATACTTGTCTAGCATTTTTTCTGTTACAGGTGGCCGTGAGAAGTGCTCGCTTTCTGTGTGCGCGGTCACGGGTTTATTTCCCGGCTGATTCCATTAAATGGTTATTAATAATTTTTTTTTGCATTTTTCGTACATTATCTTAAATTAGTGACCATGGGAAAGTGGAGATTAGGTAAGGTTAGGTGCGGTCATGTATGTTTACATTCTCCTCTCTTAAATTCCTAGCGCGAGACGCTCATCTACTTCCGCCGTATTTACTATTTTAATCGCTATGTTAAATGGAGTGATCCGGAGTTCACTTTGCTAACAAAAAAAAAAAAAAAAAACTATAGGTCCCGCTCATCCTTAGAAGTTCACCGGCTCGTTTAGGACTTTAATAAGAACTTAATCATAACTGCCTACAGGTTAGTAAGTTAACCTGGTACTTTTATACTGCTTGTTGATAGGTGGAAATCCATAGAAATAGCTCTAAAGAGAATATTTTTTAAACTTTTTTTTAAAATCTGTTCTTTATAACTTATTTTTATGTAACTGTTGCTTTTTAACAGTTATTGGAAAATAACAAAACAACTGACCTCTAACTAGTAAGTAGTGTGCAACTTAAATTTATACGGTATTAAAACTTCCTTCTGGAGTATGTCTTGTAAAGCATCTTTACATTGCGTACAAGGGAGCTCTGCTATCTTGAGGCCTTGTGATTTCCTTTATTTTATTTTCCTTGATTTTGTTCCACCATTAGGCTGTTCTTTCTACAAGTTCTAGAGTAACCTTGATTACTGGATTACTGGATTGGATTATTTGGAAAGCTTTTTGGGGTAAACATTATGTTATTGAAGATGTTGGTAAGTTTAAATATTTAGTACACACTCCTCGTGGTGGTCGAGGAGTTGTGCTCAATGAATACTCTCTATGCTTATTGTACAAGGGCGCAACTTGGAGCTACTTTTTCATCACTAAAAATCCACCGTGCAATTAACAAGAGTGTTTCTTCAACTCATAAACTTTTAAGAAAGGCCGAAAGGTTAGCGCATAGAAGTATTCCATTATTTCCTTCCTTTGTACATAAACAGAACATTATTACGTGAGAAGAAAATGTTATGTTTCTGTCATGTGTGAATTAGTTTATATGTATATATATATATATATATATATTCGCATCCTTACTAGTTACTTGTGTATAATTAATAACTCCCGAACATTTGAAGGAGGGAACTTTCCAATCTACATAACTGGTGTATATCTACATACTGCTGTAAGCGATATGGAAGGTGCCTTGAGTGTATTGAACTTATTGGGTGCTAATTAAACGAATTAATGTTTCGGTTCAAGATTCACCCTTTCTTTAAAATAATAATCAATAAGTTATATGTAGGCTATTTAATAGATATAAAGGGTAGTTGGAAAGATCGAAATACCTTACTTAATGATTGCTTTAAAAATGTGTAGCTACATAGCCTACTAAGTAGTAATTTACTTGACGGTTAAAGAGATGCGACCATCGAAATTTTAAGTTAACTTTGTATGCTTTGTAGAAGCCACTTTTGCATTTTATGATTTTTTTTTTTGTTTGTTTTTTCAAGCAACGTTATAAACTGGAATTTATCATTTTTCGAACCACTTGTGGATTTAATGTAATAAAACCCGGTATGGAGTTCGTCTCCTTTATTATACCCACTTAGTGATTATCTTGACACCTTAACAGCTATTTCCATTTGCAAAGGCAATTAATTGATTTCGAAGCATTAATTTGTTAAAAGGGTTTCTTACGTTAGTAGTAAAAGTATGTGTCAGAGACTTAAAGCTTTCTGCACAAATTAAAATTTTTCATTGCTTTCCCTGTGTTTGCTTATGGAATTCTTCATTTCTTCTGTTCAGGGTTAATAGATTCATACATAACCCCTAAAACTTCTAATTTAAACCTCTTGGAATTATTATTGTAACTATATATTTTAGATTCTTATCATTCGCAAAACAGCCTCGGTCAAATATCTCGTGTAGTAAAAAGTAATCCATTATTTTGCCAATAGATGGCTTCAGTGATCTGTAGCTCGCCTTGTATAAGTCCGATCGGGTTCAACGAGATGGCGTTCAAACTATGAGATTGCGTACTACAAACACTGTTCAGATAGTTGTGATGAGTTTACTCAGTGTTGTGTGAGCGCGCGTCAAAATGGACACTAGCAAAGAGAAAATACGCTATATTTTACAGCTTTTCTTCGAAAAAGGCGAAAACGCAAGCCAGTCGGCTGCAAATGTGAATAGTGTTTATGGTCCTGATACTGTAACAGCCAATCACGCGCAATTTTGGTTTCATCGATTCCGTGCCGGTAATTTTGACGTCAAAGATGTACCACGCACTGGAAGGCCAAGTGTCGAAAATGTCGATAAAATCATGGACATTGTCGCGTCCGACCGTCATGTAAGCACTGTTTCGATTGCCCAAGAGCTAAACATTGCACAAAAACCGTGTGGAACCATTTGCATAAGGCTGGATACAAAAAGAAGCTTGATGTATGGGTGCCACACGAGTTAACGCAAAAAAACCTCATGGACCGAATTTCTATCTGCGAATCGCTGCTGAATCGCAACAAAAGCGACCCATTTCTGAAGCGGTTGGTGACTGGTGATGAAAAGTGGATCACTTACGACAACGTCACGCGAGAACGGTCGTTTTCGAAGCGCGGTGCGCCGGCGCAAACGGTGCCCAAGCCAGGATTGACGGCCAGGAAGGTTTTGCTGTGTGTTTTGTGGGATTAGCAGGGAATTATCTACTATGAGCTGTTCCCCTACGGCCAAACCCTTAACTCGGAACTATACTGTCAACAATTGGACCGTCTGAAGGCAGCAATCGCCCAGAAGCGCCCAGCTTTTGCCAATAGGAGAGGCATTGTGTTCCACCAGGACAACGCCAGGCTACACACATCGATAGTGACTCGCCAGAAGCTCCGGAAGCTTGGTTGGGAGGTTCTTATGCATCCACCTCATAGTCCGGACCTGGCACCGAGTGATTACCATCTGTTCCTGTCCATGGCGAACACGTTTGCTGGTAAAAAATTCGCTTCAAGAGAGGCTTGTGAAAATCTACTGTCTTAATTTTTGCCAATAGGGACAAGGACTTCTATGAGAGAGGCATCATGATATTACCTTCCAAAAAGCAACACGTTATCGAACAAAACAGCGCATATGTGACCTAAATCGGATCATTCTAACTATGGTAAGTCAAGCCTTCAATGTCATGCAAAAATAATGGATTACTTTTTACTACACCAGATATTCCATCATGAGTTGCAGTGAAAAATTCAACTTCATCCTTTAGCTTTTTACATTTTACTTAATGCAGGACCGCAACTAAGGAGAAGTAAAGTGCGGCAGGTGCCGTGCGCGCAAGGCTGATGGGGCGCCGAAAGAAGGTGACGGAAATGTGCGCCGCGCCCGTTGCGTAGAAAGGACAAATTGCTGTTGACTGACACCCAAAGAAATTAGAACATATATGGAGTGAGATGCCTTCTCCCATGACAGCAATCTTAAAGAACTGAAGCAAATTTTAGCAATGGGTGTGCGAATGTATCCAAATAAATTATTTTTGGAGGAAAGGCCTAATGGTAATTTCTGAATTATTTAATGTAGAATTGTAACACCTCTTATTCAGACTTTCACACAGGGATATGGAAGTATAGGTGAAAGGTCATAACTCGTGATTTGCAAACCAAACAATCCATCGATCGTTCAGAGTCACTAATTGATGTCGTGTCCTTGGACTTCTACTCACTAGATGGGACGTCAATTTCGTAGCTTTCTTCTCTCCTCTAGAGTTTTATCCTCGAGTAGTTGTAGGTCAACATGTACCGGAGCGCATACTTCTGTCTGCCCATAGAACCATAAGGCTAGACCTCCAATTTTGAGGAAAAGCCACTTCACCCGGTAAGAACGAGCGGGGTGTCATTTTATTCCATATTTTTTCATTACGAAACTGGGAACCCGGAAATCAGTTTTGGTAGCTTTCATAGTTTTTGGCGGAAAATTTGTTTTGGAAGTGGGGAATAGGTGAAGGTCTTGTTACCATCCCTAATTATCCGACAGTCATAAATAATACCTCGTGGGGAAGCTCGTGAAACAAGAGATTCGAAAGTTATACTATGTGTTCCCATTGTGCTTCATATTTATAAGAAGAAGAGAAAGAAACTTGAAATTTTACAAAATAAATCCGATTTTTTTCATAATTCACAGGCAGTTGTCAACACCTACACTGATCGTATACCTACGACAAAATTCCGGAGTATATCCTAGATATTACCGCCAAACATATACAACAATCATGAAGTTTTGTACAATACAACATAAGAAAAATCGGAGAAACCTAACATTTCCTTGTACATTGTATGAGAAATATGTCCCCCTGACATTTCTTCCGCTTCGACTACAACCATACAAGTTAAACTTCGTCATCCGGTCTGTTGTTCACTCGCAACAATTGTGAACATAAATGAACCAATTTGGGCAATTATCTGCGGATGTATGGCGTTTTGATTTATTACAGCCCCGCGGAGGTCGCAATTTTTTGAAGAAATTAGATCTCTTTCCACTTGATCTTGTCTGTTTGGTTGGTCTCCCACTTCGAGGACTTTTCCGGTTTCCTGATTTCGTTGTTCAGGTCTGATAATCGTTGCTACATTAACTGGGCTTCATTGTAAGTGCCAGGTTACATGGTCTCCAATACATTATTTTGGTTCTATAAACGGCCGATCTTTTGTCTAATTACACTTTTCTCGTTCATTTAGCTGATTTGTGTTGTGAATTGCAATCCGCAAGCCCCCATATGTGTTCACAGGTTGGTATTTAACATAAGTATCTCATAAATCCAAATATAGATGCTCACGTAGGACACAGGTACGGATTATTACAGTAGCTGTGCCTCTTTTTAAAATAATTTCTTTCCACCATATCTAATGCAGTTTTTACACTATAATCACCTGCTCCTGTGTAGTGTAGGAATTAGTGGATGAAATATTTCACACTTGAAGTGAACTTTTACCCTTTCCACTATGTATTCTGATTTCTGAAATACAATATTTCTGTGGTATGCTCAAGCCTCTTTGGTTCGTCACATTTTTGTAGGTAGGAGATTCAAAAATCTCCATATGTGTTGAGTATCATCTTTTGTCTCCATTTATTTTTGCAGTGTATAGTTGGTTTCTGTCACAAGTCTCTCACATGATAGTGTCATAATACGGCAGGCTTTTGCAATGTTTTATTTTAGCGTTATCTTTTTCTAGCCAGTCACAGTTTAGTAGGGTCCTCATGGCTCTCTTCTTTGTTGTGGTGAGCAAGGATCTCCTGAATTTCTTGTCCCTTGAGTAACTTTTTCACTCATTTCTTCAAAAACTGGTGACCTCCGCGGGGCTGTAATAAATCAAACCGTCACAGATCCACAGATAATTGCCCAAAGTGGCTCGCTTTTGCTCACAACTGTGGTGAGTGAACAACAGATGGGATCACGAAGTTTCACTTGTAGTGAAGCATGAGAAAAGTCAGGAGGACATATTCCTGATTATCCCATTGCAGAAGGCAATATTTGGTTTCTCCGATTTTTTTTTAAAGTTGTACGGCACCAAACTTTATGGTTATTATTATTGTTATTAGACTTTTATTTTACATGGGAAAAGTTAAGGCTGATAGCCTTGTTTTTCACTTAACAATGATACATAATTCACATATCAGAAGAAAAATACTCATAAATACAAAATCCTAACTTGATAAAACATATATACAGACACAATACACACACAATAAATAGCCTACAACTACAAGAATACAATAATAGTAATACGTGAACCCTTCCATATTATAATGAATCTATCTCTTTTTCTCATTTTCCCTTCCTTCCCGCTTTATCGATACAGACCCAATTTAGAACCCTCTCCACCCCAACCACCAAATAAACCCTCTACATTCACCCACAAACATACAATGACAAGTTTAAGAAATAAATAAGGTAATACAAGGATAAAGACAAAACATTAAATATAGCGCATTTGAAACGAAAATACAAACTGAAGCACGAGTATGGAGAAAGTAACAATAAAACAAAATCATTGAAATTTAACATTGTTTTACACTGCTATGAGTAACTGACAAAAAGTGACTATGAAGTTTCATTCGAAAGCTGCTTAGGGAGTTAGCTATGCGAACTATCGAAGGAAGATTATTTCACTGCTTGATTCCGAACACCACAAAAGATTTAGAATAGGTCTGAGATCTGTGCTTTGGTATTCGCAGGGTGGCATTGATTTTCGAGCGGGTGTTCATATTGTGAGTGAGGTGCACCGATTCCAGCGTAGATGCCAGGTATGTAGGAAATCCTAGAGTTACCACCTTGTAGAACTGCAGTAGAAGATGGAACGTTCTTCTCTCTCAGTTTCAGCCATGCCAGTGCAGAGTACCTGCTTGATATATGGTCATATTTTTATCATTGAAGATGAACCGAACATCTATTTTACATTATTTGCAATCTGTTTGTTAGAGTAACAGACAGATCATTATAGACTAGGTCACATTAATCAAAGACCGGAAATATGAGAGACTGTATCAAGGTGATATTAACTTGTTGAGGAAGAAAGTTTTTCTAACGATAGAGTGTATGCATTTTTATATGCTGTCTTTTCTTTATTTGTTTCACATGTTCTGACCATGATATAGTTTCGTCAAGAATAATACCGAGATTTTTACTTTATCTTATCTCTTTTTTCTCCTTGTTTCTAATGTAAACTTTTGGTACATACAAATTTTGATTTATTTTTGCTAATATATCTGGAGACTCTATTATCATATATTGAGATTTGCTTGGATTTAGAGACAAACCATTGTATTCTGACCAGACGTGTAAGTTTTCAAGAACGGAATTGATCTTGCTTACTGCATTGCCAAGATCATTAGGTTCAGACGTTATATAAGCCTGTACGTCATCTGCTTATAGATGATAATTGCATTCAATGAGCTGAGATACAATATCATTCATGAACATCGAAAATAATAATGGACCAAGAATTGATCCTTGTGGAACTCCGGAAAAGATGTTCGTCCACTCTGCGCAAGAGCTGTTCGATAGAACAGCCTGTTTATGTTTTGTCAGGTATGAGTGAAACCATTGGACTGTATGTTTGGCGAAATTGAAGTTGTGTTCTAATTTAGCGAGAAAGATCTTATGATCAACAGACTGAAAAGCTTTACTGAAGTCTAGAAGGGTGTTTTATATGTTTGGGGTAATACTTAGGGTATACGCTGGAATTTTTTCGTAGGCATACGATATGTTGCCAACTGCCTGAGAATTACGAAAAAATCGGATTTTTTCGTAACATTTCAGGTTTCTTCTTCTAAATATGAAGCACAATGGGAACACATGATATACCGTTCGAGTCTCTGTTTCATGAGCTTTCCAACGAGGTACCATTTATGACTATCGGATAATTAGGGAGGACACCAGCGTCGCTAATACGAAGGCCTTCGCCTATTTCCCCCTTCCAAAATAAATTTTCGTGCTTTAAACTGTGAAAGCTACCAGAATTGATTTCCGGATTCCCATTTTCATAATGTAGAGAAACAATGGAATAAAATGACACACTACTTGGCTTTACCGGGTGAAGTGGCCCACTTTCGACCCTAGCTGATGGTCTACATATGTGCATTGACATTTTCCGTTACAACTTCGACACTAGCGTCATATGTGTGCAGGGCCGTTGTATGCAATATTTCGTATGTTGATCCTGGAACACTATAGAATTTCTGAAGATATTGAGCACCTAGGAATTGCAGGGAAGCACTTTTTTCGTCTATCAAAATAGTCAGTTTTTCGGCAGGAAGTAGAGCTCTCAGGTGAATTGTATTTGATGGAACCATGAAAATTAAATGTTTTGAGATAAAACATAAATTTTAAAACTGTTTCGTAACTAATATTTGTTGCTGTTTGGTATTTTTTGCACCTACAGAGTCTCCATGTAGTGCATTTTCATGCTACTGAATTTATTGTAGCTAGTATGATGAAGCACATCACAGCGAAGGATTCATCTTACATGAAAAACAGACATATATAATTTATATATATATATATATATATATATATATATATATATATATATAAATTATATATATAAGGTGTACGGTGAGGAAGTGCAAATATTTTGGGAGGTGAAATTGGATGTCATTCTAAGGAAAAAGTATATGTGAACATATGGCCCATTCACCCTGCTTTCCGAGTTAGGGGGTACCTTTTCTGCCCATGAAACCTGCTGAGTATAGCACACCCTGTAGGTGGTGTAAAGACGCAAATCATAACCCATTCGAAAGGGAATGAAGTAAGCTTTCCAACGGTGCACAGATTGGAGAGATTGCAAGTAAGACCACATAGGAGAGAAGTAATGGAAAAATAACCATTTCCCTCGAAAATTCCCTTTTTTAACAATTATCGCCTGTTATGGGATGGAAACACTGTCACTAGGGCAACGAAAATATAAGAGTTGATACCACACTCTATGCCGAGGGAGGTTGTAAAGGTTTACGTTGTTGGCATGTACAGAAGTGAAGAAAAACGTCATAATGTAACTCTACTGTAATTGCAATAATAACTGTGCTCTACTTTACATGGATACTGTAACTATTGTAATTGCAAGAATAATAAATGTACAAGAACAGTGTCATTACAAATACACGCACGTATCATTACATACATACGAACACAAATACATACGAACATAATTCAGAAAACAATAGAAATTAATTTTCCTGACATTAGTTGACCCAGTGACAGTGTTTCTAACCCACAACAGGGAATAATTGCTCAAAAAAGGGAATTTTCGAGGGAAATGTTTATTTTTCTCTCTGTTACTTCCCTCCTTTGGTCTTACTTGCAATAATTTGTGCAGGGTCGAAAGGCTTACTTCATTCCCTTTCCAATGGGTTATGATTTGCGTCTTTACACCACTTACAGGATGTGCTATACGTACTTAACCGGAACGCAGCAGGTTTCATGGGCAGAAAAGGTACCCCCCACCTATCTCGAAACCAGTTCGAATGGACCATATGTTCACATATACTTTTTGTTTAGAGTGACATCCCCTATCACCTCCCAAAATATTTGCACTTCATCACTGTTACTAATAATGTAAGGCTGTACAAAAGTTCGATGTGTATTCTAGAGCTCAGCTCTCACTACTAACTCTGTCCAGGTACCTGATGTACGATGAAGGTTCGTTTTCCTCCTCTATGAGGAAAATATGGGATGAGAGGTTTCCAGTAGGTAAGCATAGTTTAGGGGGAAAGGATGGCCCGTAAAAGCCTCTGTCATGTTAATTTCATCGGGTCTGTCCGGAAAGAGTTGGCGCTATAATCATTAATTTGTTTACATCGTTACATAATATCTTATACAACAGTTTCAAGAAAACTATTTGTTTGCGTGTACGGTGGATTTTGAATGGGTTCGCCATTTGTCACCTGTTCTAAAATTTTAACATTCAGTTTTCGCGTTACCTTCTGATTAGGTTCAAAATATATTTCTTTGCCTAAAATATTGTTATTCGTTCTCATTTGAATAACTGCCACTGCATTTGGTTGTAGCATATAAATGTCTTAGGATAGCCTTGTTTGTTCCTTGCATAAATGCACTAATCAGTTTACTAACCTTGTTATATTTCTGTTTGAGAAATTGCACTCGTTTTTTAATGGTAGATAGCATATTTTGGCTTCGTAGTGTGTTAATGCATCTGTCCCCAAGATCGCATGAAGAAACTCCTGGTTTATAATAAAAAAAGGGTTATCGGAATACAAAACCAGTTATCTCTACGTTCAACATTACACCCTGATTCCAATGAAGAATCCTATTTTCGATAACTTTAACTCTCGTGGTTACTTTAAATATTTTTGCATGTTTTGGTATCTGTAATTTTCCGATTATAGAAATACTACTACCAGTATATATAATTAAATCATGGCTATTGTTATTAAATTTAACTTTAACTGTAGTAATTTTGTGTTTGTCAGATAGCTTCGTGGTGTAACTCTGACTTTTCCTGGTCTTGTTCTGTTACAAATGTTCATAAATTGCTTTCGTTACCTGTTTCCGCTCCTCATGTTGCGATTACGGCAACTTCTACATCCTCTTTGACGTCTATTTAAAGTGTTACCGCGGCTATAAACATTTGGCTGTGACGTATATTTATCATAATGAGGGTTGTATTGGTCTCTGTTTGTATTTTCATAGCCGTAAAAATTTGCACGGTAGCCACCTCGATATGTATATCAAGATCGTACTCCCCCTCTAGAACGGCGGCTTTTTGCCTGTAATTGGTTGTTTTTTCTTGTCAGCTGCTCTAAACGCATTTGTTTCATTTGTAAAGTTAAATTAATAATTTGTCAGAAAGCTGATCTACAGTACTATTTTGCATTTGGTTTGCACAGGAAGCGTTTGTACAGCATATTGTTTCACTTGTGTTGAAGCAGTTCCCGGGCTGCCGCTAGGTGGTAACTGCTTCAGTGTCCGGTTTTCAGAGTGTTAATTGTGCCATCTGTGGGTGAATGGTAGCAACCCGATGTTTATTTCATCGGGTCTGTCCGGAAAGAGTTGGCGCTGTAATCATTAATTTGTTTACAACGTTACATAATATCTTTTACAACAGTTTTCAAGCAAACTACCTTTTTGCTTGTACGGTGGATTTTTGTCTACTACTTGTTATGACATGAGTAACAAATACAGTTATGTAAATATCTAAAGTTACCATAATAAAGTATCCAGGTAAATGTTCTCTGAAAACGTGGTGAAGAGGTTTTCCCACTTGTCTTTAATATCACTAAAATCACGGTGCCTGGCTCGGAGTCATACAGGAAGATGACATAGCCTAGACCTTCACATTTCTCTTCAATAGCAAAATATACAAACTTTGGATTAATTCATTTCATAGATATTCTTTATTATTATCTATGTTGCTTTCCAAAATGCCATTATTTCTCTAATTTATTTGCTAGTTTTAAATTATTTGAAAAGGGGGGTTGATTAGTGAGTCCTCTTAAAACACTTTTGAAGTTGTGTTCCTTTCATAAATTTAATGAGGACTAGATAATTCAGCCAGCCCCTGACAGGGTAATCTGAGCGACAGTAGCGCCCCTGGTAACAGCGTAAAGCAACACCAAGGAAAAACGAATCGATATTCAGAAATTCGCGGCGTTCGCGCCGACATTTAAATGCACAAGGAATTCAGTAGTTGACCGGAGATTGGTGTGGCACATTGATTGAGTGCGATAAGTATTTTTAAATTGCCCATTATATGATAGTCAAACCCCAAATGTCACCATCTATCATGTCTTAGTTAGTCTAGAATCTTTTAACCGTCCCCGTAATGAGAATATGAAATGGTAAGGAAAATAGTTTAAAAAAAAACAACAAAGAAAAACCTGATTCCCCTAGTGTTTCAACGCAACGGGTCCGCTGTATATTTTTCCTCCACGCACATGCGTGCCGTAGTTGTTAATTCCCCTGTCGCAAGAGGCACTGTCAACGCATGGCCTTTCCTGATTTCTGAGTTTCTCGCTAACAGACACTGGCGATTACCATTGCTGGTATAGGAAGTTATTCCTCTATACTATCTATCCTTTTTGGATCTATCTAAGTTTAATGCAAGGAATCTAAGTGTAATGCAGGTATTTCTAATAAACAAAACTTAAAGCCATAAGAAATAAGTAATTAAACCATACATTATTTTCCATTAAAAATAATTTTTGCCTTTAGTCTCAAGGGAACTTCTTCCAGTATCATAGCAAAAAAGATCTAACGAAACATTTGTTAGAAAATCTAACTTTCTTTTTTAATTTTGTTTCAGGAATAACTACAAAATTAAGAAATATTGATTATATTCCTAGTGATCCTTAGGACTTAGTGATCTGCAGAATGTCATACTCGAAATATTCCCAAATGATGATATGTATGAGAAATTATGAATATTTAGATATTTAACATCTACGTGTTGAAACATTTAAAAGTCATGGCTTCTAATGAAGGATATAGAGAGAACTGTTATGCTATACAAGATCCCTTAGAAGTAAAAAAGGAGAAGGTGGAAAGTGTTGATTATACTTGTAATGAGGTAAGCGTATTATTGCTCTAAATTCGATTTCCTTATATGTTAAAACTCCTGTTTTAAAGTCTAGTAAATAAGCAGATATACTGATTTTTAAAATCTGACTATGAATAATGTTTGAAATCCACATAATATCGATTTTAGATAAGTTGATAATACTCTTCGTTGATAAAATGATATCCCTACAAAACTAGTGTAGCAATCCACTATCCGTAATTAGTTAATGCTAGAGTTAAAAGACTCCATACGTACGTGGAACTTCATGCCAATAATAATGGTCGTATCTATTAAGATTTTGCAAAAGTTCTACGCGGTTCTGGAGACGTACACAAAGGTGGATGTCACAAGAAGCAGGACACCTATGACTACATATAACTGCCATCATCATTATGTCTGACCTGTTCCCATCTGTCGTGGGAAATTATTCCTACTGCTATAAAACTCCATTGATTTAGAGTCAAAATATTTTGTAATACCGTTTCCACATTCTCCATATCATCAAAGGATTAGCGAGCTAATGTGTTCTCTAATTAGCAAACGGGTGGTACTTCGCAGGGGACAATGTTGCAAGAATACAGAGGGTAGGGTCAGGGAAACACTTCCGAACCAAAGTTCAGTAATTTTTTCCATGATTTCATCAGCATGAGGTCTGTCATTATGATCATGGAAGATAACGCCTTTGTAATTGACAAGCGCTCGCAGCTTGTCAGTCTGTGCAACTGTTGTCAGCATTTATCGTTTGTTTTGGTGCGTTCCAAATAAGATTCACGTGTGTAAAGAAAAAGCAAATAAATACAGGTACCCACTCTCTGCTCTCATTGCTTTGCAGCAAGCTGAGTGGAACCCACTTATCGTCTCGAATATGAACCCAAGCACCGGAAACCATATTTCGACTGTTTTCTAGATGCATTGAACATGTCAGCTAATTCGATAACTGTGGGTGGGATGTTGGCTATTTCTTATCACATGGTCTACATTTTCTTCAAAAACCACCGATGAACGTCCAGATCGTGGTTGATCCTTAACAGCTTCTGTCTGCGTCCTTTAATTTCCGAAACCGACAGCGACATTTACTATCGTCAACTGCCTTCTCTACTCCTCCACATACAGTGGATGAATGTTGAGGAAACTTACAGCCGAAGGCAGTATTGTTTTTTTCGGACTCGTAAACGGTATCTGTGGTAGACCGCCCATTTCTTGTGCTTGAGGGGCCCTCGGTTTGATCCCAGCATCGTGGTGAACAAACACCGTGTACGTGGGTTTTTTCGGGGTTCTCCCGTTTCTTCATTCCACCAATTTTCCCATGATGATCCATACGGCCTGAGCCAAAGTTGCCTAAAGGTCTTAAATTCAATCTAAATTTAAAGGTGTCTGGTGCTCTTTTATCGCTAGTCATTTTATCCGATATTATGAGGGCGACATGTTGGCCTGCGCTGTAAATAAGTTCAATACATCATCGGCTAGGCAACGAGGTGACAATCTGTTTTCATCACGCTAGATTGTCGAATTATATGCAATATCTCAGAGTAGTGTCGAATTGGCTGAGGCAGGTTAGTGGTAAGTTTTTTTCATAATCACTCAGTTCCGGATTTTTTTACATTACAACGCACCGCCAGGATTTATTTTTTCCCAATTTGAGTTACATAGTCCCTTTCGTGCCCATCTACCCTCTACGTCACTGCTTAACTTTTACGCCAGTAGAAATAGCCGAACATTCAATTGTTGTTTCTTGTTATTCAACACGCTTCCCATTGATTTTTCCTTTTGGAGAGTGATTCAAAATCAAGGGGTAATGTGAGTGCAAGGACGCATACTGTCTTTTGATGTTACTTTTCCTCACATCACTTCTTATTTGTATGTCAGATCCTGCACTGTGCGCATCCGAATGTCCATAATATATTATTTCCAGCCGCCTGCGTTGAGCAATTCCTCGACTAGTTTACTGAATGAAAGGCTTACCGTGGATCTACAAAACTGGGAGAAGTTAGGAATGTTGTTAGTCTTCGCTGGACAGCTATTTTAAAAGAAGGATGACGATAAGTGGCCCGTGTGCATTATATATGAATGATAGGACTGTCACAATATATTATGGCTAATTCTCTAATATAGCGTTCGAATACCTTTAATACAGAATCTGATGCAAAATCAATAGGTGATATGTCCAAAGGCCACAATCACCCCTTGAGCTTGTACTATATGCATTCTAATACTATACAAGAGAAACAGCTATAAGGTCAGCTTCCTATAGTATAGAATCAAGTATAATACACAGAGAGGGTCACTTTTCCTAACCCTTCAAATAAGAGCTCATTCACTATACTAGTTACATGACTATTATCCAACACAATCGGTTGGAATTAAAATATTTTGGATTGCTATTCGCCGAAAACGGTCTCTCTATAATGTAACTACTCTTTCCTAATAGTGTTCGAATGCACATATGCAGAAACTGATGCAAAATGCAGGAGTAATTGTCCAAGAACATACATACTCCCATCTACATTGTGTCTTTTCACTCTAATCTCCCCCTGTTTTAAACCATATTTTGCATTATATGGATCCAAAACAATGATATTTTAAATTTTGTAGTACCCTCAACGCCATGTAAAACTTGTAGATAATATATAATATAAGGAACTAACAATGGATTTTGTGCGTCTGCGAATAACGTAAGCCCTCTAATATTCACAGTTTTAGGTATTTTGAAAGCATCTAAGTATGTTTTGTAACTATAGGAATGAGCAAGATGAGACATTCGCAGGTGTTTCGAGTGATCTAAGGGAGAAGCAGCTAAACTGATATATTACTCCGCATTCCTGCAATACCTTATTTGAAGTACTGTAATTAATGCCGTTGTCACGTAGGACACGTGGAGATAAAACCAAAATATAAAACAACATAAATATCCTGATATACTATCTAAAACATACAAAACATATGCAAAGTAATAAACAAACATATTACGATGGCACAACAAATGAATATTGATTGACACGCATAGGCTGAAAAAGTTGACTATCCTACTGAACAAATTATCAATGTCGCAAAATTATTTTCTTTTGAGGGCGAAAGGATTGATTCCTTTCAAAATGATTCACGTATTATTGTGAAATGTGTTAAAATTCCAATGCGATGCAGACTAAACTAGAACTAAACATTCATGGTAGAAAAGTTAACAGACTAATTTATATTCTTCTATTGGGGAACAATGTTTTGGGTTCTTTAAAAGAAACGTTTAAAATATTTTACATTCCTCTCGACATTGTACGTTACGGAATTGTAAAGTATCATCTTATTGTTTCTTAAAATAGGCTCCTCCCTCGGGTGCACATTGCCACACAAATCCGAAATTGTCATCCCGGTCAGCGCATTGCAAAACTATGACACTCTTAGTGCCTATATATGATATAATGTTGCACCTTCTGTGGCAAACGATTCAAGTCATGCGAGTATCTTCGACGTCAGTAATCAGATCGGAAGTGGCTTCTACAAAACGGTCACAATTCTTGTACACACCCAACACGTCTGCAATTTCACAACTGAGTTACTTTATTGAAAATTAGCCAAAGTATACGCCCGTTGGCAGTGCTGTAGCTCCAGAACTTTAACAGGGTATACGCTGTGAATCTTTAAGCGGGGACTGTGATTCCCATGAATTTTAATTTATGTTTTTAATAAATATAGCGACGAAATACTTTTCAAAAGTAAAAAAGGCAACATGCTTTGATCCTATATATTCCAGTGAGACAATAACAGTGAAATTATATGCAAAATTTTTTGCTTCCACAAAACCATGAAACATTTATATCAGTTAACCATCTTGCATAATTCTATATAAGGCTCACGCCCTAGGCTTCCTCTGAGCATAAAAGAGAATAATCAAAGGGAATCCAAATAGGGAATGTTGTAGTACATGTGCTTTTATGTGACACAATACAAAGATTAGAAGGTTAATGTAAACCCCAACGATCTGACACTATTGTGACTATAGATCTGAAGTGGATCTTTCATTCCGAACTTCCTCTGCATGTTACCAAGAACATTTTTCTGAAGAACCTATTTTCCCCAGAAATTTGCTATTCTCTTACAAACAGGAATCAAAAGCTGATCAAGTAAAATTGCGTAAGTTGAATTCTACGCCTTTTGAATTCCTTTAACACTTTCGAAATTTAAATTGTTCCTTTCATCCGTCCACTGGGCTTTTATTAATGAATAACCCTTTCAACACTAGAATTTATGCAAGAAATACAAAAAAGAACGAAGCAGATTTATCAAAATCGGACGTCTCACTTCTTTCATGTACCTTAAGAACAATGTCCACTGCTATAGAACAAACATATAATTTAACAATTTGCCTTTGGAATAAAGTTTTTTTATATTCTTCTAGTAGTAAAATGGTTTAACAAACATAGTAATTAAATATTGGGTAAGTGCAAAGCTTCTACCCGTTTTTGGTCTAAGCAAAAAATTTGCCGAAAGGGGTTAAATATCGTAACAATTCAAATTCTACCCGTTTGAACATGTCACAGGTTAGCCGAGTACTGACCTCATAGGTGACGCTGCCAGTGGGTTGAAACGGTAGCCACGTAACCAGGGGGGGGAGGACATTAGAGCAGCCACAGGCTCATGAACTGAGTGTGCACGAGCAGACCGGGACAGTGTATCGTGTCGATGAAATGGAGACTGAAAAGGTACGTATCAGACGCTATTTTTTGAGTTCGTAAAGGCAGTAATGCGGCCACTGTCTGCTTCAATATTCGGCAACTGTATATTGAAGATGGAGTTGACGATGCATATATCATCGGTGGTTTTGAAAAATCAGGGACGGAGACAGAAGTTTGCAAGATCAACGACGGTCTGGGTGTCCATACTTGTTTTCCGAAGAGGATCTCAAACAAGTTATACGTAACATCCCGAATCTAAGCACAGGACAATAGTTGAAAGACGGCTGGAATTACTGGATTGCATTACGAAGTTCAATCCTTGAATTCAACATTAAAGGGGCGCATCGTGATCGGTGTTTTCTTGCTTTCTTGGTACAAAAATGATCGGTTACTGTCATTCATTGTCACGAGTGATGAGAACTGGGTTCTCTACTGGAACGTAAAGCGTCGAAGGTCTGTGTGTCGCGTTTCTGAACTGCTCCCATCGAAGTGCAAACCAAAATTTCATGCGAAGAAAGTTGTTAAGTGTGTGGTAAAGGCGAACGGTGAATATGGAGTAATATGTTAATGCTTATCATATTCTCCACCAAAAGGACGAAGTGAGGTCTCCACGCTCGACCGCCTTTACCTCCCAAAGGCACTAGTGTTCAATTTGATAAGAGGCTAGATGCAACTCAGAGCACTAGGTATGGGAGCATTGAAGAAAAATCAGTGTCGTGACCGGGTTTTCAACCCAGACCATCCCATTACTAGTCAGACGCACTACGAGGCACGGCGACTCCAGTAAAGCGTGTACGGAGATGACAAAGGCATAATTCACTGCAAGGTTCTGGAACGAAAGCAAACCATAAACGCAGGTTTACTCTGTGACAAAGAATTGACAGATTATATGGAAAGTATTCTGTATTATCAACGGAAATAACAACAGTCAGTGGGTTTTACATTTACAGCGAAGTTCTGTAAGGAATATCAACGAAATCGCAAAAGTGTTTCATTTCTGACAGTAGAAATGGAAAGTAATTAAGATCTTTCAGTAACATGTTATCCATATCGACGGAGATACAATCAGCTCTGTTTGAATGTATTTTTGCAACAAAATGCACATCTGGAGTGGGTAATCTGTGAGCAATAGTACTGTTTTTGCTGTAAAATATTCTCGTTCAGAAATACCAACTAGGTGTTGCCAACTGTTCAACACTGGTTGGTTTTCTTATCTCCTGAAAGTTTTAAAGAAAACCAGATGTTTTAGAAAAAATCACCGGATACCATATTTTCATAAAAAAAGGATAAATCCGGGCAAAGAGGATGTAGGTGTATATCAAGCATGTCAGCGTGCACTAAGAGACCTCCGAAGCTAACAAAAGTTCTACAGTACACTATATGAGTATTTGTACAAAATTATTATTATAGCCAACAGATTACAATAGGACGATGACGTCCCTACTCTCTTCCCCTTCGCAACGTTTTGTTCATATCGAGTGGAACCAAAAGTATTTGACTACCAATCTCACCGGGGTGATTGGGAAATTAAATATATAAACGGAAGATTAAGTAGATGGATCTTTGGAGAAAGTATATGCTAATACGTAGGACTAATCAAAGGGTATACGGCGTAGGCTACTAATACTTTTACAACATGAAATAACAATGTGGCTTTAATCTGCTTTAAAATATTAAATTCAAATATTGGTTTACAACAATTAAAATTTGAATTTTAAAATCAAAACTTCCTATTTTTAAGACCCCCATAAGCAAAGTACGGGTAAGTAATAATATGTCAGATAGTTTCGAGATTCGTAACGGATTGAAACACGGTGATGCCTTCTCACCACTACTGTTTAACTTTGCGTTAGAATATGCGATTTTAAAAATGAAAGAGGACAAAAAGGGACTAACGTTGAATGACTTGAATGAACTGTTCGTGTATGCGGATGGTGTAGATTTAATAGGGGAAGATAGGCACTAAAAAGTAACACCGATGTCTTAGTAGAAGGGTGCGATGAGATATGTCTATAGATAAACATAAAAAAAATATAGGATAAGTCGATACACAGGGAACAATGACAATTTGTACATAACATTTAACAATTATTAGAACATAGAGAAAGAAAGTAAACAAATTTAAATACTTGGGAGCGTAACAAGCAAAAACGAGGTACCAAAAAAAAATTGTTTAGTATCGGGCAATGCATGTTTCTATTCAGTTCAGAAACTCCTAACCTCGCGATCAATATCAAGGAAATTGAATTTGAAAATATACAGAACGGTTATTCTGCCGGTAATACTTTAGAGTTGCGAAAGTTGGAGTACGACCCTAACAGATAGACATAAGTTACAAGTGTTTGAAAATAATGTTTTGAGGAAGATATAAGGGCCGAAAAGCGACGAGATGACTGGAGAATTGAGGAGACTGCATAATGAAGAACTTCCCGGACTGTGTGACTCTCCCGATGCTGTAAGAATAATGAAATAACGATGACTAAGATGGGCAGATCATGTAGCTCGGATGGGAGAATAATGAAGATAATATTCCATCTTGGTTGAAGAGCCGAGAATAAACAGACAGGTGGGAAGAGTGAGACGACGTTGGGAGGACAATATTAGAAGGGATCTTCGAGAAGTAGGTGTTTGTGATGAAAAGTGGCTTGATCTTGCCCAGGATAGATCCTAGGATGACGAACATTTATTAATACGGCGATGAACTTGCGAGTTCCGTAAGCCATAGAGTAAGTAATTAAGCTATTTATTTATTTCTGACTTAAAACTGGAAACAATGTATTTATTCCATTATTATAAACAATGAATTTACAGTTTTTATTAATTAGATCGCGACACAGTCATTTTCGCTGACTTAAAATACCTAAAGCTTCTGCCCCTGGAACTAAGGAAAATGTATGAAAGATTTAGTTGGAATCAATGCATGCATATACATTTAAATTGTTCAAACAAACAGACCTTCGGTGTTATTCGTCATCTAGTAGTACGTTTAATGTTCTCATTCTTTTTTTCCAGTGCAGTAGTTTGCACAAGTGTAAGTACAGCATCTAAAATTGTATCTAAATGTTGCTGAACGTGTTTATGACATCCGCGTCATTGTAATCTGGAATTCATAACCCAGGGCCAGACCGTCAACAGAGAGTTTTATTGCGGCTTTTGAGGAGGGACATTCGGCGAAAGCGACCGGACCTATTGCGCACAAATAATTGGATTATTCACGACGATAATGCACCCCGTCACCGAGCACTCCTCATTCGTGAGTTTCTCAAACGACGTGTCGCTTTCGCACTCGCTATACTCGCCAGATTTATCTCCTGCAGACTTCTTCTCCCCAAATTGAAACTGAAGCTGAAAGGTCGCCGTTTTTACAGGGTTTGCGATATCCAGCCGGAATCGCAAAACGTTATGAAGCCGCAGACACAACATGACTTCGAGGCCGTATTCCAGCAGTGGCTGGAACGCTGGGACCGGTGCATTTCTGAGCAAGGTTACTATTTCGAAGGCGGTTGGGTTCAAACTTAGGTAACTTCTGTACTTCCTTGCCAACAGAGCTAGTTCGGAAACTTTTCGATACATTCTTGTATATCCAAAGTCTATGTATATTATTTCAGTTCGGTAACGGAAAAGACAATTTAGTGTCTCAGTTCCTTATCAAGCAAGGGTCGTTTATTGTGGGATTTTAGTATTTCCTGAACATCTTCGCTTTTCGATATTCGCGTAATTGGTTGATACCAAATTTTGAAATGGAAAGGGGGTATGTTGCGTATCAATTTAGGCTTGCCAGACGTCACATTTTCACCGCGACAGTCCATGTTTTGAGATGTCCCGGCTGGTTTTAGGATTTAGATTTAGCAGCAAAAAAGCAACATTTGCTTACCATACTAAATTTTCGTTGCTAATCAGCGTGTGAACATTGGTTGTATGAGATGACCCGATTAAATCTGGCATATCTACGTATCATCTAAAGCCAGAAATTTCTCAATAATGCATTTTCTCAGACCATTCTTGATATTTGGAAATTTTGCATTAAGATAACCGCCAGCTGGGATTGAATATTTTATTTCGAATATTCAGCTTGCGAATGTCACTTGATGGCTACATAAAGCAATGGTATCATTAGTATTAATGTATTACCGTTGTTTCACGCAACCACCAGATGGTAGGAGTGCAAAATCACAGCCATTTAGTTGTGATCGATTTCAACCCTGTTGACGATATTCTGCCATGATGTTTGTAGTCTCTTCAAGGAGCGGACCTCGGAATGGCCGAGAGATTAGCGTGCTGGCTTTCAGTGCGCGTGGTCACGGGTTCATTTCCCACCGAGGTCTCTTGAGCGGAGTAGTTCGGAGCCCGCTGAACCAGAAACTATAGGTCCCGTTCTTAGAAGTTCTCCAGCTCCTTTAGGGCGCTAATAACAATTCAATCTATGAAATCTTCAAAGAGATGAAACAAGAACAATAATAGTTGGTAGAAATTTTCGTTGCTGCTCACAGCTAAGTTTAAAGAGAGTAGAAATGGAAATATTTCAATCGGACACTTTGTGTACTTGAAGGTACCCACATAGCAAAATGACGTCCCAGGGATATCTGACGGATCTCCTGGCGGGATATCGGGACGTCTGTAGGACGTCCTGTTTAAGTCCCGTTTACATCCATGGGACGTATAGTTATAATTAATCCTTCGTATAACTATACGAAGGCATATCCTTCGTATAGTTATAATTAATTAAATAATAATAATAGTAAGGTCGATTTAATTTATAGAAATTCCAGGTAGGTAATCCCGCACGGCTTTCCGGGGGACATCCATACGGGATGAACTGTTTGTATTGCCCACAGAGTTATCCCACGGACGTCCTTAGGACATCGCTATGGGAGCAGGACCAGTCTGACGGTAATGGGATCTAAATGGGACGTCCCAGGGACGTACTCTGCTATGTGGGTAAGTTAGGACAAATTCAAAACTTCGTTGAACGCTATGAAATATGGCCTTAATGAATGCAGTATTTGTCGAAATTCGGGCATTTATGGATGCTCATGTGTATCCAAGGAATCCGACCGCAGCACTCTTACAGTCTCAGGCGTCAGATCAGCGTCTCCAAGGCTCTGAGTTCGAATCCCAGCTAGGCCTTCGATGTTTGTCGATTTTAGAAAGTTAAAAGCTAATGGAATCGAGATGAGCCTATGTTGTTAGTTACTAAAATAGCTTTAAAGGACAGTTTAGCTAAGTTTTTATATGCAAAGACTTCCCCCAAGTCCTGCTCTTCTCTATGTTTATGGGAGAGGTACTTACTGATGGAATTATGTGAAACGAGATGGAGAATTAAGATCCTGGGTGAAACTGGAAAATACAGTGTGCAAACATGCCTTTAGTGAATCCTCCAAAGACACTGCTTCCACTCCCGCATATTAAATTGGTCTTAATTAATGCTATTACTAAAACCGTGATTAAGACGTATTTAAGGGGCTTCAAGAACTAGTGGAAAGTTTTGCCAACATTTTATCGCCAAAATTAGAAAATAAATTTCCGTGATACCATAAATGTGAGAATTATGCGAAGGCAATGCATTTATGGGAACTCTAAGTGACGCTTAGGAAATTTTTTGTAGACCTACAATATTTTTTGATAAAAGAAAATAGTGTGATCACAGAGAAGACGTGGAGAAACTATTGAATTCTCATACATCAATTCTCATACATTATCTACATTGCCATTCAGATGTTTTTTCAAACAGCCTTGCTCAAGTCAGTGACGGTCAAGGTGAATGGATTCAACAATTTATCATGCAAATGGAGCAAAGATATAGCGGATTTTGCGCTAACTGCGGGATAGTATACTTTTAATGAATTCTGTATCGAGACAATCTGCCTCACAGGCACCCTAGAAAAGCCTACTCTTTTCCTATTTAACTGGAGCACATCAAATTGTAACAGTGCTGGGAAACTCAATTCTTATTTAGTGCGTATATGCGTGTTAGTGCCAACTAGCAGTATAGTGACTGTGGGGGAGTGGAGAGGGCGCACATGTTCGTAACTTTCCTAAAATTTAATTTAATCAACTTTTAGAAGAAAACATTTTGTATTATTTAACGACAAATGTGAATCTATGTGCATTTACATAATTTTACTTTTAACTACTATCCAGTTTGTTAATTATTTAATATTGTAACTCAACAGTCATTGTAATATATGTAATACTACCTAATGACGCGGCGGAACCCGTAACCCACCGTCAGAAGAACCTAAGATCGGTTCAAACAGTAGTTGTATCGCTTTACAGAAAATAAAGCAAGGAATTGTTTTAACCACGTGATTTTTGTTCATAAATAATTTCCTTTTAGCAACGAGGGATTCCCCAAGTTACCCCTTCTCTCGTCAAAAGTGGAACTTGGAGTGCGAAAAATTTCTCCGTTGGTCATATCGATATCTTTCTTACTTTCTCTAGTTAGTGGAAGCCCACTGCAAACGACCATCTCTCTCTCCGAGGTTTGGAATTTGCAGTGCAGTGTTTCTACATCTTTTCCAACTTGTGGGCCGCGGACAACCGTTTCTCTTTGTAGGAACGGAACCAGTAGGTCATATA
>JAGDQP010019026.1:348-35544 GCA_022664845.1 Lepisma saccharinum
ATATATATATATATATATATATATATATATATATATATATATATATTCTACTAAAATACTTGTTTGACTTCAGATTGTCATTGTAATTGTATTTTCTCTGTTATTTATTTAAATACGTCAAGTTAACAGCTCTGTAAGTTCCATCCCATCCTGACTCCATCTAATGCCATCAGCCATCTAATCAAAAGCTCTGGAATTAAATCTCCAAAACTCCAAATAGAATGGGCAGCCAGCGATCCTGTTTTAATATCTTTCCACTTTAATCCTAGTAAAATAATTAACACCTGTGCTATGCTATTTCTTTTGGACAAAAAACACTAGTAAAATCGCAGGTAAAATGGCCATAAATCAGGATCAATTCTCGAACCTAACAATTACTAGATAACTGAGCTGGAGTCACCACATAATAATAATTAGCATCGTTCTTATGCACTGTTTTTTTTCTTGCCTAATGAAAACCTTAGGGAAAAAACCTGACTTCCGATAGAGAGTTCCTAGATTCGTTCTCAGGACATCTCTCAAAATGCAACAACTCGTCTACAGATGCATAAATTCATATAATATAATTACCATCATCGTTATGTTACGATTAAGGAAAAACCTTGGCAAAACCATAGTGAGGACGTGCGGGTGTCGACGGGGATCGTTTCCCAGAACTTGTCATTTAGTAACTACTTGAGCTAGCTACTGCCATTTCAATATTACTTTGTCGAGATCATCTTTTATAAACTCCTTTAAATACACCAATGCACAGCCTCTACGAGATAATTCAGTGTAGTCAAATACCACATCATATCCATTATGTTCTGCCTTTACCAATATCTATTGCCATCAAATCCAAAGTTTCCGTGCCATCACAATTACACCACGCCATTCACCCCCAGATAGCCGATTCTTAAGCTCCGTATCTCCTATTATTACCGTAAGATTTTTCCAAGCCTTTCTTACTCTGATTAATATGCTTTTAAAATCGTCTTATTCGTACTTTGTTGCTACAGCACAACGTTTCAGAAGATACGTTATACATTATCATAGTCACTGTTTCACAATATCATCCTCACATATAACCCTCTCCTATATGTTCATTTACATAGCTACAACCGATTTATTCTTTAACTGCATGCAGCATACAGCACTAAACATTAGCTTCAAAGTCCTAAGTTTGAGTCTCCCGGCCAACCATCTTCAGCTGGGTATTCCACCATTTGATTTGATTAATTCCAATAGATTTCATCTAATGCCTCATAATTAAGACAGAGAATTACCATTTTAAAATATTATTTCAAGTCTCAGGATTGTTTTATGTATAGCACATAGCATTTTCTTATAATCAAGGCTCCCGTAGGCAGGTTTGTTCTCTATCCTCATTCATATTTAACATTCGATTGGATTCTACAATTAATATCATTTTGTGATCAAAATTCATACACGAGATGGCCTCACCAAAAAATTATTCTCACGATGTTCTGAAAACAGGGGTGGGGTCTAAGAACAGGGTTGGGGGCATGGGAGTAACCTCAGGTGACCCCTGGGGTTCACGACTTCCGGGAAACGTATCAAAATTAAGATTAATGGGGCACAGGTGTTCAAATTTTGGTGGAGGAGGCTGGGAGATTCTAGCAATCCACTTCTTGGCACCTTCTACATAGGCCCTGGCCGACACCTTCCCGAATCTTTCCCCTTCCCCTATCTCGGCCTGAGCGTTAGATGCCTAAAGGCCATAAATAAAAATTCAAATTAAAAATACTTCAAATAATTCAGGTCCCTTTGAGTAAAGACACTTCTTATACTATCTTCCTCCTTCTACACTAAAATAAAGTTTAATTGAACTGAATTTATTTTCCCAGGCCGGGATAAGGTAGTGGAAAGGATGATAATAAAAAGAGTCGGCCAGGGCTTAATGTAAGGGTGCCATTCCGGCTTTACCTGGTGGGACAGCAAGAAAACTGGACTGAGATGAAGTTCTATTTTTTATGTCGGATTCAAGTTCAGATGTAGTCCCCATAGGGTGTTAACACATTCAACACAACTGCCACGGTTTTAGCGCGCACACAACTAAATTTTGGCTGATACACTGGATTGCTTTGGAAGTACAGTCCATAGATTTGAGATTATAGTTATGTCGTACAGTGTGGTACGCGAACGTCTCTTCTGTGGCAGCTAATTTGAGCTGCTTTTCACAAAAACTCTCACTTCTAAAAAAAAACGCTGTTAGAGAGGAACTGGACACTTTAGCACTCAGCATTTCTGTGCTTTATAATGTTCCTATTATGTTTAATGTCTGACCGTCCGCCAAGACTAATATTAACTGTTCAGGAACACGTGTTACAGATACGTCAAAACCAGACTTACGTTTTGGTGCTATCACTAACTCGGTACCTGTAAGATCAAGATAATTATCCTACACAGCATGACAGCACGGGTAAGTGAAGAAACTCAGAGAACGAAAAGTAGTGCGTTCACAGCACACGACTTCCAATTAAACGGAGGAATAAATTGCAACGACAGTTATTCATTTGATTTTTTTATTACCACGTTTGTTTTGGATCCTACAACGATCAACAACACAGTTGCTTACTGACGAAGGACACTTCACAGGGGCACACAGTTTGGTGCTTGTTTATCTGCAAACAATACGTATGACTATGGGCAATGATTCTTATAATAAAAATTGGCTAGTGTTCTAAGATTTCTTTATATTTTGGGAAATTTTTAAAACGGAAGTTAAAAAAAACTATGAAGGATTCGTTTCTAGTTATTTACAATATTTTCTACACGAAGGGCGCTTAACATATCTCAATGAATGTTTAAAAAATCGGGACATTCTCGCGTCCGGACTGCAGCGTGAAAAAAGTCGGGACAAAGGTTGAAAAGAAAGGGCTGTCCCGGCTAAATCGGGACGTCTGGTAGCCTTATTCAAGAACCATATCACTGTGTGATTTAGTTTAATAGTTATGTACAGAGAAAGCGCGGGTTCGCAAATTTTGGGACACCCTATATATAACCGCCCCACTGGTCTAGTGGTTACCGTCTCTGACTGCTTTTCATGGGGTTCGATTTCCAGATCTGCCAAGGAAATTTTTCCAAACTGTGAGGGTCTGGAACGATGGCCACCCAGCATCGTGATGTAATTGGGAGCTGCTGTGAATATATTCTAACCGGTTTCCTAAGCTAACCTAAAGGATATGTCGGCGTTTTACAAGTACATATTTATTAGAAGAAATGAACTGGTGAAGCTTATTTGCAAGTTTCACGGTTGTAGCAACAACATTTGGCTTGTGGAATGCATGTAGTGTTGGAGTGCAGAAAGTGGAAAAGCACCGGTAAAACGCTTTTGTGTACGTACCACATTAATTTGTAGAATAAGGTGAAGGTTAACTATAGCAGTGACGGACCAATTTTAAGAAATTTACAGGATGAATTGAGAGAATTAAGTGTTGTTTCTGAGTATGGTACCGAAACAGTAATGTGGGTAACATTAGAAATGAACAATAATATTGTTGCGGTGATTTTTTAAGCTGTTTTTAAGACGCACTGCATGTGGTGGCGGAAGAGACTACTTGGCGTTACAGTTGTTGTCATGTGGGTTGAAATGGCGCGTGTTTGTGATGGTTGTGACATTTCTTGCGTGAGTTTTATTGAATCGTATAAAAATGACGAGGGATGTTCAATAATTTAAGGTAATTTAGGAAAAATGCAAGGAAGGAATTAATAATAATGGGTTAACTATAGTAGTGACGGACCAATTTTTAGAAATTTTCATTGTGAATTGAGATAATTGTGTGATGTTTGTGAGTAATTGCAGAGTAATTGTGAGTAATTTATAAACTACGCGAATACTTCACGAAAGAGACTAAATTCTATCTTGTCCGTAACCTTATTCTATCTCTTTTCGATTACTGTGATGTAGTCTACGGCCCGGGCTTAACCTTGAGTAAGGCAATATCTATACAAAAAATACAAAATGCCTGCGTAAGATTTAGCCTTGGATTTCATAGATCGGAACATGTACTACCAAAATTGAATAATGAAAATATGCTTACTATGTCAAGGAGACGTAACTTGCACTATTGTTGTTTAATATTTAAACTTTTAAAAAATAAATCTCCCCCCTACCTAACAAATAAGCTTAACCCTCGTAGAACTGTTCATCACTAAACAACACGTAATAGTAACGCCCTTAATGTCCCCCGTTTCAGACTCTGCAAAACAGCTGGTTCATTTTCTGTTTCAGCAGCAAGAACATGGAACTCTCTGCCAATCAGTATTACAAATTCTACCACCTACAGTGCGTTCAAAAAGATGGTCAAACATTTCCTCCATTGGAAGCAATTACTAAGCTCAAACTCTTATGACCCAACCTCACAATTTCACTCATTGGTATTGTGTAATTAGAATCATTACATATTTGTAACTTTTTTTTTCTCTCTCCTCGTAGATATGTAACTGTTGACACCAATAAAAAAAAATGTGTGTGTTTGGTGTCTGTATCTGTGTGTGTGTGTGAGTGCATTTAGTATATAGGATTGTTTATTATTATTACTATTATTATTATCATTATTGTGCATTATTCTTTTATCATTCTTTTTTTTGTAGTGTATTTTGCTTATATTACCAACACTGTATATTTCATGTAATTCTATTATTGTTGTATTGCCGTTACTAGTGGCTAATGTGCACTATTCTTTCTTTTTTTTCTTATTGTAATATTGTAACCATACTCTTATTTTGACAAGGGTTAGGTGGCAGAGCAGCCATAGGCTGAACCTCGCCCGCTTCAATAAAGACCATTTCAATTCAATTCAATTCAATTGGGAGCAAAATAGTAATGTAGGTAACATTATAAGTGAACAATAATATTGTTGTAGTGTGTTTTAAGATGTCTTAGGACGCACTGCATGTTGTGGTGGAAGGAACTATTTTGCGTAGAGTTACAGTTTTTGTCATGTGGAAGGTGGTAGGGCAGTGTTGAAATAGATCGTATCTGTGATGGTTATGACATTTCTTGCGTTTGTGTTATTAAATCGTATAGGAATGACGAGGGAAAGTGAATTTTGAAGGTTATTTAGCAGAGTATTTATGTAAGGAATGGGAAAGACCCCGAAACAATTGTACACGACTTTCTAATGGAAATTGGGAGAGTTAACACGCCTGTGTGCTGAAGGTAAGTGTGAATATGTGTCAAAATATATTTTGTAAAGATACATGACCGCACCTATCCTTACCAAACCTCCACGTTCATATGTTCAGTAATTTAAGATAATTTACGAAAAAAGCAACGAAGGAATTATTAATAAATGTGAACATGTAAAAATATATTTTGTAAAGATGCATGACCGCACCTAACCTTACCTAACCACCACGTTCGTATGGTCACTAATTTAAGATAATTTACAAAAAGTGCAAGAAAACAACTGCGTAAACCGCTCGTCCCCCATGAACACGTAATGTGTGTGTTTTAAACGATTTTGGTTTGGTTTTAGTGATTTTAAAATTGGTCCGTCACTACTATAGTAATGCCATAATAATAAATGTAAACATATGAACATATATTTTGTAAAGATATATGACCGCACCTAACCTCCACCTTCGTATGGTCACTAATTTATGATAATCTACGAAAAGTGCAAGAAAACAATTGCGTAAACCGCAAGCCTCCCATGAACACGGGCTGAAGTGCCGGCAGTGTGTAATGAGTGATTTTCGTTTGGTTCGTCACTACTATAGAAATGCCAAGGGTGACAAAGAGAACAAATGTTGTGAGCTACACGATTGTAGAATCTAAACCTGTCTGACGCCAACTTGCACTATATATGCACGATTTAACATATGATTAGTTCGACAAGGGCGATCCAAAATTTAATAAAACCTTGGTTTTTCTAACTAGTCTTCACACTCTCATCATTACTATGTGTTTTGTGTACATTTCTAAATATGCAATAAAATAAGGAGAATTTTGGGAATGAGTTAAAAATGATGCAGAATGTATAGATCGTCTCTGCAAAAAAAATGCCAGGCATATTGTGTGTTGCCTTGCACTAACAAAACCCTTAGAATTGGCCTTTTGTTTAGTGATGGTAACGTAGAGTTAGGTTAGTTTACATTACGAATATAGGCTAATTAAAATTAATATAAAGGAGGCTTTAACAGAAATACCTGGCGTGCACTTCGAACACTATACTAGGAATATTCTTCGAGGACAACTCGTTACCTTCGTCTTATATACTAATTACTAAATTATGTGCTTACATCCTCACAATAAGATGAAACCATCAGTAAGTTATAATTTCCGCTTCACCACGTTCTTGTTTTCGTTCATATAAACTTGCTTCGTTGTTTATTCATACTAACTGCAGCCATATTTCTTTGTATCAGTGTTGGTGACCACACCACCAAAACAGGGGTATTAGAACACCAAAGGAAGTGTCAAACTTCCTGAGCAAGAGTGTTCAAACGCACCAGAAAAGGTGTTGCGGGAAAAATCACCAATAGAAGTGTAAAGTAACACCTTTTTTTTTAAGAATAGCTACACTCTTTTGAGTGTTAACACCATTCCAGGAGTTGCAGCACACTTCCAGCAGTGTTTTCTAACACTTCTTGAAGTGTTTCATTACTCCCCACTTTTTAGAGTGTAGGTATGGTTTTTCTGCATATCAGTAGAATATATATTGTATAGTCACCCGACTTCCGTCGCTGTGCTAAAATTTCATCGTTGGAAGAGTTCGGCAATGGCTGAACAAGTTGAACGACATTCTTGGACGGACAGACAAAGGCCTTTTTTTTAAAGGCAACCTACCACACTCGGTTTCAATTATAGCTATACATTAACATTATCGTTTTTCATTGTTGTTGCATTTCTATGGTTTCAAAAATGGTGCATTTACGACGGAATCTTGGTAAAAATTGCTTTTAGCATGCTTCAATAGTGTGTGATATATGGTGTGTTTCCAACCAGTGTGCAAGATGACAACTACTCGTTGAGTCGAAATACATTGTCTTTACATATGGGTTAGAACATTTTGCCTATTTGTAACTTAAGCATAGCAGTAGTAGTAGTCAAAGGCATGGTATAGACTGTCTCTACGTTTTCGAAACAGTGCATCTACCATGGTCTTTCTGCATATGAGTGAAATGTATTGTATTGTCACCCGACTTCCGTCGCTGTGCTAAAATTTCATCGTTGGAAGAGTTCGGCAATTAATGAACGTTGAACGACATTCTTGGACGGAAAGACAAAGTGCTTATTATTTTAATGCAACGTAGCACACTCGGTTTCTGTTAGCTATACATTAACATTATCGTCTTTCATTGTTGTTGCATTGCCATGTTTTCAAAAATGTAGCATTTATCAACTCAGTCTTGGTGAAAAATGGCTTTTTCTTCAATAGTGTGTGATATATGGTGTGCTTCCAACCAGTGTACAAGATGACAACTACTGGTTGAGTTGAAATACATTGTCCTTACATTTTGCAAATTTTTTTAACTAAAGCATAGCAGTAGTAGTAGTCAAACGGACTGTATATTTGTCTCTACGTTTTCTAAACAGTGCATCTTCCATGGTTTATCTGCTTATTAGTGGAATATATTGTATTGTCACCCGACTTATGTCGCTGTGTAAAATTTCATCGTTGGAAAAGGTCTGGAAAAGAGTTTTATTAACGTTCAATATTTTGAGGACATCTAGAACTTTTCTTTCGATATATCCATCGATTCAACTAACGTTGCAAGATACGGAACGATAGAAAAACAGTTTGAAAAGGACAATGAGTATGTAACCATGGAGAAATGTATTGTCTCCCCGAAACATGTCCCGTTTGATAAGTTTGGATTAGTGAAGCACCTACTGCTTATGCAACCAGACACACACATCACAGTCTGGGTATTTTTAAGGGCGGGAAATCTCGGCACAGTAGTCAAACGCATTGTTTAATCATATAGACTCTCTCTACGTTGTCCAAACAGTGCTGATTTTATTCCAAATGACATGGTGAGGGAAAGTGACCTCCTGAAGAAATGGAATAGTGTGGTCTTTCAGCATATCAAAGTATAACAATTGTATGGTCGCTTGACTTCTGTCGCTGTGCGAAATTTCGTCGTTGGAAGAGGTCCGAGAGAGAGATTTATTAACGTTCAATATTTTGAGGACATCAAGAGCTTTTCTTCGAAATATCCATCGATTTCTGGCCTTTGTCTGAGACGTCATATCAACTTTTTGGGGGATTTTATAAATTTTGCTAGATAGAACCAATGCAAGCAGCATATGCAAAATGGAATAAAATGTGTTTAAAAAAAAGTTGTGGTACTCTCTTGCCGTCAAGAGAGGCGGGAAAAATCAAAAACAAATTACTTTTCACTTCCAACAAATTTCGTTCGATCAAAAGGTTTGGGGTATGGAGAAATGCAATATATTCAAAAATTAGGAAAGTGGAACCAGAAATAAATTATTCAAACCTATAGATTCAGTGAGGAGAAAAATTTCAAAGTTCGGCACAGGCTTGGAGATAATTGAATTTTTTTTTCAACATACTTGAAATTACCATATTCCACAATGCTGGTGGTATGGGGAAATGCAACATATTCAAAGATGATGAAAATCGAACCACAAATAAAGAAAATATTCATAAATGAAAAAAATTGTTTTGAATTCGAAAATATCGAAAAAAAACTTTCACTTTCATCAAATTTCGTTCGATCAAAAAGGTTTGTGGCATGTAGAAATGCAACATATTCAAAAATGATGAAAATCGAACTAGAAATAAAGAAAATATTCATAAACTAAGAAATTCAGTGGACTCAAGAAAAGTATGTTCTCTTCTCGAAAATATCAAAAAAAAAAAATTCACTTTCTTCAATTTTCGTTCTGTGAAACTATTTGAGTCGTAGAGAAATGCAACATATCCAAAAATGATGAAAATCGAAAGTCAAATAAAGAAAATATTCAACGTTAGAAATTCACCCATTTAAAATTCCAAAGTCCCATCAGTTCTTGTGCTGGATAGAGGCGATTTCTTTTTTTATTACTGACTTCAATTATTACGATGTTTACCTCGTTTGCAGCTTGGAGCAATGCAACATATTCAAAGCTGTTGCAAATCGAACGACAAAGAAACATAATATTCAAAGTTTTCATTCGTTGATGCATGAATCAAAACAAAAGCTTGGGAGATATTCAAATTCAAATTCAGTTTTCCATACACAAAATTGGTCAAAAAGTTGGAGAAATGTATTATTATGATTTTCGAATTATTTCCGGTGCTTTTTCTTAGTCGTACCTTGCCCCCCCCCCCTCCAACAACAAAACGACAGTGTTCTTAGTTTGAACGGTAGGTACGGTTTTTCTGCATATCAGTACAATATATTGTATTGTCACTGGACTTACGTCGCTGTGCTAAAATTTCATCGTTTTAAGAGTTCAGCAATAGATGAACGTTGAACGACACTCTTGGACGGACGGACAAAGTGCTTTTTTAAGGCAACCTACCACACTCGGTTGGTAGAAGACGGTCGTACTCGTTCCAAAATTGCGGGTTGCCTTCCTTTCAACAACTACGTCGTTGAATTGACGTGGTAGGTCGTTGACCTCTGTGGTAGGTAGTTGACCCCATTACGTGGTTTGGACGTTCGTAGAAGACTGCGAATGAATTTTTTGTGGAGGAAAAGTGATGACGTATTCGAAGATGCGGGTTTGGAAATTCTCTTCACGTGACAGAGGTCATTGACCTGTGATGTTGACAAATGTTGAATGCAACGTTATCATGTTGAGATTGTAGTGCTGGAGCAAGGCAGAACATGATTTTTGACGTCACGAGGTCATTGTCCGGGAGGAAGGATAGTAAATGATGATTGACGTCACGACTTGGGTAGAAGAGTTGACTATTGACGTGAGAAGGTCATTGTCAGGATGTAGGAAATTACTTTTTACATGACGTCATCGCGTGGGTGAAGGTTTTTAATTATATATATAGAGGGCAGTAGTGTTGTATGTATCATTATAAAGAGAGGCAAGCTTAAGTCATGGCAGAGCAGCAGCAAGGTGTAGCACGTCCTGATAATTTGGGAGTAGAAGATGTGGAGGACCTTAACGATACATTGGAATTATTGGATAGTAGTTATGAAGAAGATGAAAAGTGAAGAGTGAATCATCATTATTATCTTCTTTTTCATTTAATAAAGAGGAGGAGGATGACGACGAGGATATTAAGGAAGTATATTCTTCATTAGTGTCAAAGACAAAGACGGAGGATGAAGATATTAGTGTGGTATATTCATCATTAGCTCCAAAGAAGAAGAAGAATACAAAGACAAAGCAGCGTGTGTTGGAGGGAGTTGAATATCCTATAAAGAAACGTTTGTGTTATGATAATGCTGGAGTGAAGCAGTCATCATCAATACTATCAAGAGCAAAAGCAGCGGCAGGAATATCTCCACCACTACTAAGATCATCAGGAAAAGCACTAGCAGCACCAGCAACAGTAGCAGCAGTAGCGAGACCAGCAGGAGGGACTCGAGTAGTTGTGAAAAGTGCCAAGTGTGGATGCAAGAACAAGTGGGTAGATGAAAAGTTTATTCGACTAGCCTTACATCAGTGGAATCCTAAAAGTGCTGCGATCTGTGAAGGGTGTTTTAATGACGAAAATAACCAAACTGCGCATGCGTGTTTATTCTATATCAAGCCAAATGAACTAGTAACAGGCGAAGAAATTGAAAAACATTTTCGTAAATGTGTGTGGAGACTGATCTTAAAACCTTCAACAGAGAAGAACTGTATGTTATTTATAAGCAAGATCATCCTGAACTGAGTAATGATGGTGATGATGAAACAATTGTGCGAAATATGAAATATGGACTTTGGAAGGCGGTAAAAGTTCATATGCAAGGTATAATTGATTTGTTACATGACAAGGATTGCAAAGGAAAAGATCGAGTGAGACTAAAGTGCTGTAAAAGGAACAAGTGAAAAAATGTCCGACTATTCTGTATTTTGTGGTGGGATTTTTGTTGTGGACTCGTATGTATTACAAACCTTTCGTACATATTTAAAGGAGAACCCAATTACTTGTAGTGGGTGTAAGTTAAAGATTCTTCATAATAACTGTATATATGTGTGGAATACAGGCAAAGTACTTTCAAAACATTTTTTGAATCAAGTAAATCACCATGAAACGTTTGTGGAGTACCATGAAATTTTCAAACGACAGGGTCATGTAAGTATTTCCTTTAATGCTTTTTTCAAAACTTGTAGAGAATTAGTTCATAATAGTGAATTCATTGCTCAACTCATACCTGATGTGATTCATGAACAATTTTCTGTAGAAAAGTCTGTAAGTGTGTCTTCAGAACAGTACATTATTGATGTGCAAGGATTTAAAATCTCTAGACATGAGTTTATTATGAGGGAATTTTGTATTGTAGCGTGTGATGCTAGTCTTTTATTCCACTGTTTAGTAAAACTTCCATGTGAGATTACGGAAGTAGGACTAGGATATCAAAGACAAGTGCAATGGTTAACAGAAAACTTTCACGATTTACAATGGCACACATCAAATGGATACAGCGTTTCACATCTTCGTAGAATAATTTTTCAATTGTGTTCAAGTGAATCTACATTCTTTTGTAAAGGTCTTGAAAAAGCACTGTGGATTAAAAAACTATTTCACTTACAAAGTGTGAATGATGTAAGTGAAAAGGAATGTCCTGCCCTGAAAACATTAAATTTGAACATTGGTATGTCTAAGTGTACTTATCATGACCCTATCGAGGTGAATGCGTGTGCATTAAGAAACTGCTTACAACTACAACATTGGATGAAACATGAGAAAACAGAAAATCTTGTAAATACCTTATCAGCCATGCAGATGTAAGAAGCATGTGCAAGTTGTTTTTATAAAACACTTTACTTACTCTTAAAAAGTAAAGAATGAATACTCGATGAATTTGTTTTTTCTTTTCAAATCAGGATAAAGGATAACAGAAAAAGTTTAAATTAAATTATCATATTTATTTTTCTTTAAAATGAAGAAGAGCAGTATACAATTCTATTTACAACGTAGTTTCTTTGTTTTATGATTTGTTTCACATATTTTACTACAATTTGAACTTTTTTTTTCAAATGAACAGTATTGAATTCTGGTATGATATTAACCCCCCTTACACTAAAGTAAATAAAGACTATACAAAATAATCCACAAAAGGTGGATGTATTATCTTGAACCTGAATTTTATTATATTGATACAATTTACAATTTCGTTTTAAGAACGTTACAATTTGCTTAGGAGGTGGTCTTGCAAAGTTATCAAAATAAAAACCCTTGCATTTTCATTAATATAAATTGCAGTCCAATGACTTCCTTCACTTGAGGAAGAACTTAAATTAACAATAAGTGCTGCTGGAAACTGTACACGAACAGGTAATGTATTAATGACATAAATGCCAGTCAGTACACTTGCAGATAAACAATCACGTAAAATCACTTTCATCAGTTGGTCCGTCCACATTGTTTGTTATAGGACTTGGTATGTATACACACTTATTTTGATTTAACACTGATAAGTCAAGCTCATAAAATTTAATATAATTTGCGTAAGTCCATCCTTCTTTCACTGCACATCGGAAATAGAAGAATCGATTCAAATAATGAACACACTGTCTTGAGGGATATGCCAATTGAGAAACGTGAGGACACTTTATTTCTTCTTCTAGGTTGATTACACTTTTACAAAGGATAGATACGAGAAAAAATTGTCTTGTTTTCCCGAAAGTGTACACTACACTACTGTGCTGAGTGTAATTGGTAATCACACTTTTAACTTCACTGTAGGGGGTATCACCATCGTTCCAGTGGAGACCATTGAGATGCTGAGACAGGTAATCGTTATGTAATCGCAAGGCTGTTGTCAACTGGGAGTAGGGGAAAGAAGGTTTAAAAATCCAACTTTGTGAACAATCCAAGTCAGGATTGATAATAACAAGTTCTTTCAAGACTGCCCTTCCGTGTTCGTCCTCGTCATTTTCACCACGTGTGAGAGCAGAGAAGTGTGCTAGAACCCGCATCGTGACTGAATGAGATTGAAATTAAAACGTCCCATCGGTATATACGTTTCTATTTTATCAATTTCTATAATCGAATCAAACTGAGCATACACAGTACATGATACAGACTGTACTAGTGCTTGACTAAAGGATATTTTTATATAACAGAAGAGTCTCTTACAACATCCCAAGTACAATCATCAATACTTTCTGTAGGAGACAGAATAAATGGGAAAATAGTATAACCATGTGAAAAATCATGAGAAGTAATCGTATGTGCAGTATTTTCATGAAAGATCCCAGTATCAGAAAACAGCGTGAAATAACTTTGAATTAATAATGCTCGTTGAAAATCAGGGGTTAGGGGAGTGGGTGGATAAAATTTAGAAGCTACTTGAACCTGCAAATTGTTGAGATTGAAATGTTCAAACTGGAGAGGGTTCAGATGATATTTACCATTCATTGCTGTATTTGCTACGAATCCAATGACAAGGTATTTCGGTACACTACTCAAAAATAAATTATCAATATTAAATGAAGTTACATTCTGTGGAATAGTAATGATTCGTGTTTCCACTCTAGTGAGTGGTAATTTTGCAGTATGTTTTCCATGTAAGAATATAAATGAAGAGATAAGTCAGCAGAAATAGTAAGATGACGTGCATATATTACAACTTCTTGTAAGACAACTTTAATGTTTGAATTGTCAGCAGCCATTAAACAAAATGAATCTTTATTACGAAACAGTTTTATACGCAAACTTACTTTATTTGGGAGTATACGATCTAAGTTGGTAATATCTGTAAAGAGACGTCCAAACATTTCAAAAGGAGCACTACCACTACCAATTTGCATTCTTTTACGAAAACCAACATTATTTTCATCGAGAGTATTAAATTGTCCAGCAGTATCTTTATGCCATAACGCACATGTGACATGAGTTTTCGGAGCATCTTCAGAGTAATTAAGTATTGATTCTAAGAAAGCTCGAATAGCATATGAGCCAGAAGAGGAAGAAATTAATTTATCATTTAAATAAACATTGACTTGACTGAACATAGAATGAAGGAAGTTATTTACTGCTGCTACAACATCAGCTTGCACTGCTGGTTGATCGCCTTGTGCTGGCTTATATACTTCTAAGTTATCACCATTAGCTTTTGTTATTTTACAACGCACATACAAGTACCAGTATGCAGGATGAATATATTCTCCAACATCTAACGGAATCACAAATTCAATGGGGCCCTCTGAAGTAAGTGTAGAAATAGGATGATAATCTTGCATACGAGAATACTCAATAGCAGTTTGAGTCATGGGGACAGCTTGCAAGTCAAATTCATTAGTAAAACACTCCTTTCTTGATGCAGAAAGAAAAGACATTATACCACCTAATTAAAAATATCCCTTTCACGATAAGGCTTTGTCTTCTTTCTTTCCTTTCTTTTCTTAATAATTGGTGGTCCAATACGTTTAGGAAGAAGAAGAGCTTTTTGTTGACTCGCCCGTCGTCTACCACTACCACTAAGCAACAGATTAATTTTATTTTCCGCTTTTGTTCTTAAAGATGAACCCGCCTGATGTACTCTACTTTTAACTGATTCTTTAAATGGACGATTTTCTAATACATCTCCTGCAACTTGCATGCCTGTTTGTAATGCTTGTTGCCAACTGCTTTAGCTCCTTGTTTAATAAGTGGCATAGCAAATCGAAAGAGACCTCGAAATAATCCCCCTAATCCATGTCCACGTTGATACACTGTTCCAGCAAAATAAGGGATGGCTCTACCATAAAGTGGAACTTTCATTTTCACGAGTGTTGTTGAAAGTGAAGTGTTATGGTCAATGTCCCAGATGCGAATGAAATATTTCGTCCTGCATGGTCCTTTAGTAGTATTTCAATTGTGTCAAATGAAAGTTTACTTAAAGGAAAATAATGTACATTCTGAAATGTTATTGTCTGTACTTTACCATGATTACTATAAGACATGGCTACAGTACCTAGTAAGGATGCTTTTGTATCACCTACAAATTGAGGCTGTATAAGGTCAATGTATACAAATACTTGGTGTGAATACCCAATGTCAATGTAAGGCTGTTTTTGAGCTCGTTTTGATTTCAAAAGATTTATACCAGGTTCGAACCCTAATTGTAAAGCACGTATGATTGAAAGATAAAGTGATTTAATGTTTGAATTTGTTTTAATAGTAACAGTATTTGAAAAATCAAAGTAAATTAAGGTTGGAGTGATTTTATTCATAATCTCTAATAATGATGGTATCGAAGAATAATATCCTGGTGATATTTTATATTTTACATTATCGCCATCTTACCAATAATATTTTGACCTTCAGTTACATTATAGCATGTTAAGGGGATATGAATTTCACTTAGTCCTACCATCCACGATGAATTATTAAGAAGAATTCGATGATTTAAAATATTTAAAAAATGTGATGGATGATTATTGTTATATGTATTTGTACTAGCATTTGAACTAAGTGTAATGTAAAAAACTATCATCCGTACTTTCCGAAATCATTTCTTGCGCTTAAAGTGAAGTGAAATGTTCGACCTACCAAATTGAAATGGTAAGTTTTCTACCTGCTCATCATTTAAGTCCACATGTAGAGTATGAAAATATTTTTTTCTACTTCAACATAGTATGGACGATCAAATACAAAAGAATGCATTTCACCATACTGATATTTATAGATACAAATTTTACGAAGGGGTTTACCAAGAACAGGTTGATCTTTTACAATGTCAAGACAAATATTAATTTCAGAAGGAATATTATAATCGAGGTTACATTCAAATGGTGCACTAACAATGAAAAACATAGATTTTCGTTTTTCTGATTTCGGTTGAAAATGTACCCCAGCTATTTGTACATTTGGATTATTTGAGAATCCTAACAAATTTTGTAAACCACCAGTCATTCCCACAACAAGCTGTTTTCTGTGATCTCGTTTATATTTCATGAAAAGTTGATTTTTATCTTTATCATAGTAAAATGAAAAAATATTATATTTTTCAATACTATCAGCATGATCTTCCTTTTCAAAATTTTCAATTATAATGGAAGTATCACCATTTTCTGCATGATTTTTTTATTCTCAATACTAATTTGTAATACTGGATCAAGTTGTAGGTTTTCTAGAATAGATTTTCCTTGATTTGATTTGGTATGGTTTGTGATAAGAGGGAGTAATGAAACAATATTTGAAATTGAATCATAATATGTAGGATAAAAATTAACTTCGTAATGTAATTCACTTTTACCATTATTATGAACTACTTGTTCTTCTTTTCGAATATTATAAAAACTCCATGGTATGCAAACACTACTTAAGCCTACCACACAATTGCCTTGTAAGTGAAAGATTTGACATAATTATTTGGTATAGGTTGAAATCTCATTTTCAAAAATATTATTACTCACATTTGATGGTAATGTGATGTAAAATTCATGTTGTTGCTCAGAAGACATCATCATGATGACTGAACAGATTTCTGTTTAACCCATGAATTCATACTAGGCGGATACCCTAACCATTTCACATATATCCAACCCTTTCTACGTTTTAACACTTTTTCAATTAAAAATCTTTATTTTTTCCTACAACCACCGCTTCTAATGCTTATGTGTTAAAGATTCCTTTGATGGGGTCTGCATTCCAATCGTTAATTTTGTATGTTAGTGGTGTACTTTCAATACAACGATCAACAATAAATATTTCCTGAGACCATTTTGGTAAATATCCCTTTTCCAATTTGTGTTTATATTAACTAATACGAATATAATCACCCTTTTGAAATTTACATTTACTTTGGCACGTTTTCGTTTTCCATATAATGTTTCCCATACTTGATTTGTATTATCTTCATTAACTTCTACAGGAGCAATATTAATTGTGGAATGTACAGTGTGATTGTAACTATCTACAAGATCGTCAAGTACATTATTGTAGTGATAAGTGTTGTCAGAAGTAAAGTACTTGTAAATCTTTTCTTTTAAAGTTCGAATAAACCTTTCTACGATTGCAGTCATCATTTCAGAATGTACACTGTAATGATTAATATGATAATTTTCGAATACACGTTGATTATAAAATTCTGTTCCTAAATCAGTTTGACAATGAAGTAGAGGCGTACGAAACCTACTTAAAATACTTTCAATTGCTCTAACTATAACAGGACATGTTTTATTTTTTACCGGAATACAAGTTGCAAATCTACTAAATGCATCAACACAATATAAAATATATTTATAGTCATCATTATACATTCCAACGTTTTGCATTGCTGCTAAATCCATTTGCAATAATTCATTTGGCCCGCTTACATAATATTGTTTTCGTGGAAAATTTTTATGAACAGGGGCATGCAAAGTGTATGTATTTTGTGAAGCTAACCAGTTTTTAATTTTATTTCTTTGTAAACATGTGTTTCGTTGTAATTTAAAAATACTTCCGAGAGATGTTGGATCTGAATATGTATAATACAACTTTGATAGTGACATGCTTAAAATTTGTAGTGTTTATAATTTTTGAAAATATTTTTACAATTATTGTTACTCTTACGTTTACTACTTTTTTCTTTTGAGAAATATTTTTCCTTCTCTGCTTCTTTCCCTTTTGAGAAATAAAAGGAACAATACTACTAACAGCACCAGAATCAAACGGAAAGTTGATTAATTCATTAGGAACATTAATATCTCGAGGAAATGACTTAAACACATCAAGCCCTACTGGATGTTTTGATGTGCGTTTTCGAATAACGTCATGTATGAGATCAATAATATTTGATCCTGGGAGTACGTTATTATCAATGTTTACTGCACAACGCTGATCCCAAGTGATACAATTTGAAGTGAGTAATAGATTTAATAATGTTGATGTTTTTCTCACTAACGTTTTTGGCATTGATTCTAAAATTAATGAAAATAAAGGTAGTGATTTAGTACTAGCTTCTTCCTGATCAAAAAAAAAGTATTGCGATAGGCTTTTGAGCTGAGAGAGTATGATCCAAGTAACTGTGTAGTGCTTGTTGATATAATTTCCAATTTTGTTCTATTGAAAGATCAGTACGATTTAAAATATCAGACATTTCTTGATCTAAACGTTCTTGTTGAGAAACGCTAGATTTCATTGAAACAAGTTGACTAGAAGCATCTTCAGGTATGAGTATCATTTTTTGAAACTCTGAGTGAGACATGTTAACTTCTAAATAAACTTCCAGAAACAGCACTTAAAATAGGTCCTACTAATAAAGGTAATAATGCTCCACCATTTTGCATAACAGTTTACGTTTACTTTTTAAACTTGAGCGCTTAAGAAAGAGAGCACGTAACGTGTTTTTAGGACGACGTATTCTTTGTTTCTGATGATGAGAGAGTTTTATGTTACCCTTTAAAAGGCTTTTCCCAAGTTGAGCAAGAGTTCGTTTTAAGTTACCGGATGCATGTTGAAGTAATGTTTTACGCTTCTTTCCCTTACACTTGGAAAGAGCACGGAGCCCATTGTAATGATGTTTTAAGTTTGACATCCTAATAACAAAAAAAGAGAAATTGAGGTATTCGCACGCTTTTTATGTGTGTACATATACATATTTTCGCCTGGAAAAATATTTTTTCTTATTCGGAAAGCATCGTTAATTTTTTGTGTTAAATCAAAAAGTAAATATGAATGCGATTTGGGAGTAGCTTTTTCGAATACCTCTACAATACCTTTACTATGATGAGGGATAATTTGACGTGCTAAATACTGAATTTGTAATATATCTCGTGCATTTTTAAAAATTACGATATAGTGACCATTTAAAGAAATGTCTCGAGAATGTTTACCTTTAGGAAATAAGTTTTGAACTATAAAGGTAACTGATAAGTTTTCATGATGAGCATATTTCGTAAATAAATTACTAAAGTCACCATTTGTTTCATTCATTAAATCGTCTAAAATAATTAATGAGTTGGACTGAATTTTAAAATTATTCATATCTGGTATTCCTCCAACAAATCGAATATAAGTAAAGGATGTTGGAAGATTTGGTACTATCGTACCATAGCACCAAACAATTTCTTTGAATTGCGTACTGAACATTTATCCCTATATTGTAGCAATTTTCTAATAAAGGTAGTTTTCCCTGAAAGGGATGGTCCACTGATCATCATAGTAGAAGGGTGTTCAAACGGCAACATCTTAATACGAAGTGAAACAATTGTTTGAAAACATTTCCTATTATATCATTCTGAGGGGAACACACACACACACACAGAGAGAGAGAGAGAGACACACACAAACATACAGTTACATGGAAAAGGAGTCAACCATTACGTTTTGCGTCGTTTAAAACCGTAAGGCAGTGTGTCAAAGTCATCCATGTCATTTAAATCTTTTTGCTTTCTCTTGTTGTTTAATATTTTGTGTGTTTTGTGTTCAGCTCTACTTACAATCTTCTACCCAGGTAACCTTCTCATCGTATTTTTGTTAGTTACAATTTTCTTTTCATATTTTTCCTTCATTGAATTATAAAAATGATGAAAATCAATAACTTTTCGTGCCCTTTCATTTAAAGTAATGCCCCTAATCTTACAAGTATGCCTAAGCTTTTTTTCATCTTTACCCAATTCCTTTTCCTTAAAACTATAATTTTTTGGTCCTAGCCCTACGAATTTTCGAATCTCCCACCCCAGTTCAGTCTCATTAGTTAATTGCCCCAAATGGTTCCCAGTAGGTAACCTGAGTGGTTGATTCCTTCTTTGCACATACATGATAGAGTCAGTGTCACCATAGAGTAGAAATTCAGTACCTACAGCCTCCATTAATTTATATAGTCTAAGTCTGACTCAGGGTAATATAAAAGCAGCTAAAATGGGGTTAGAGAAGGGATAAGGTCTATTTACATTTTGAGAGTCTTTATATGTTACTACGAGTTTACTTTGCCCAATAGAAACAACGGATGGAACTTGTAAATGCGGCGGTCTAATGAAGTCTAAAAATGAGTGGGCAACAGATACAATCCTTGTCTGAGGTAAATCTGTTCTCTGCCACCATTTCCCAAACAGAGAATTTAAAAATAGTTTTGCGATATACCTCAGGCCAGCATAATAACTGATTTTATCATACTCGAACGTTATACCTTCATGTTCAGCATAGTCTCGAATGTAAAACTGTTTTTCCTCCTCAGTCTTACTTTCAGAGGGAAAGCCACTAGCTTCTTGCTTCATTTTCAGGAAAGTATTTACATAGTCCTTGAAAACTGCCTCAGTCATTTTAAACTCCCAAATTACATAAGTTTAAGAACTTTATAGCCTTTTAATAGCTATATGTAATTCGGGAGTGCAAAATGTCCCAATGAAGCTCCGTTGTTCCTCATCATGATTACATTCCCCTTTCTCAATTGCTTCCATACAAAGCCTACAAAGTCGAAACACTAGATGTTTGTGTGCATTGTATGGAAGGATCGGATTGTCTAAATTCTGTGGAGCTAAAACCTTACAGATTACAACACCATGGATATCCTCTGGCTTCGGGATATCTTTCCTCTGTGAATAATAGGCTTCCCAGTAGGAAGATTCTTGCTCTACATTACCCATGGATAGAGAGAAGTGACATCTACGTAGCGGATGTACTCATCATCTTTGCGTTCATACAATGCACGAAAACTTTCAGTTCTCCCTCCCTTAAAACTTTCCTTAGGAATAAGAAAACCTTCAATTTCCTTACATTGCGTTTTAGTGAAATCCTGAATGTGAGAGGAATTCCGTACTTGCTCATTCCACTCACATTCCCAGATTTCAATAACTTTTAAACAACACTTTTCTAAATATTGTTTCCGAATTTTTGTTGCCTCATAACTGTTTTGCAACGTCACACGTTGTTCGTCATCCAAAGGATAATGACGAAGCTGTTGCATACAAATATGACAATTCCAATAGCATCCATAATACTCATAAGCTGTACTATTTTTCTCGTCATAACCATTAAATTTATATCTACCAAATGTTACTTCGCCCCAATTAGCAATGGTTTGAATACTAACATTTGAGTCAAGAGACTCCAAATACTTCATCAATTGTAAAGATCTACATTGAAATCATTCATACATTGAAAAACGGGTAAACCACCAGTTAGAGTTTAACTGTTAGTTACTAGCTAACCTGTACTTTAACCAGACAATGAAAAACTAGCCCTAAAAGTGATACGCACCACTAGGATACTATATAATTCGATAAAGAAATAAATAAACTCACGAAGTGATTCGTGCCTAGTGACTAACTTGCGTTTACACAGCCATTTCTTACTAACGTTACACGATAACCGTCGTAAGTTGACGCTGGTTAAATTTGAAACCCGCGTTAAAGGTAACTACCGTTTACATTACTAAAATAACCTTGTTTAATGTTAACCATGGTAAGATGTAAGTAATGTAAACAAGGCATGAGCAACACACTTCACCCGAAGAGGCAATGTGACCGAAATCCAGAAAGAAGTTACAAAATTATGCCAACATGGTTATAATGATTTTCTATCAAACTAAATTTCTCGTAAGACAAGTATTTTTACACTTACGCGATATCTTTTTAGTTCTAACTGATAAGATTTTTCCCTTGTATATTGTTCCATATTTTTTTTTATCACTTCGAGGACCACTCTGCTGGAAATAAATTTGTGCAGGAGCATTTTGTTTCATCTTTTCATGTAAAATTTGAAGTTACGACTTACCTTTCGATATATACAGGGGGTTGCAAAATAACACAAACAAAACTATTTCACGGGATTCCTGCCATGAAAATTAAAAAAAAATGATAAATGCTTTATTTCGACGATATAGACTTAAAAAAGCGTGGGAAAATGAGCTCCAGCTTGATATTTCCAATTGAGGCTTCGTGGTACCCTAAAATACTTCAATATATTTCAAAAGTGAAAATCCGGGGCGCTACCAATTTACGAAACTCTTTGAAATGTGCAATTTTTTTTTAAAAAAGTTAAACATTTCAATTTACTTCCTTGTGTTAAAAACTATGTCAATTTTATGTCCAACATTGCCTATAATGACGCCGCTCAGCCCGTGTCGAGGATATAGACACAGAACAAAATGGTCACTATTGTTGTAAGAAACGAACAACAAAAAGAGGGTTTATTAGTCTTGTATTTAGCGACGTACTTGGCGCTTTTCTTGTGAAAAAATATTTAAGACCAATAAATGATTTTGAATGAACTTCTGAATGGTGTGGAATATGAAAGGAATACGAAAGGGAAAAAATGTGCCTTCTTTTCCATTTGACACTCATCCGTTCTGCCCTAAACTGCCTTTGGCAATGGGAGAAGCACTGCATTATGACACCGACTGGGTTGTGTTTTTTGGGAGAAAATTCAGCTTGGTTTGTACCACCGCCTGCTATAGATCGAGCGGGCGGTGGTTTGTACATACAACTTCATTTATTTCCATTCATTATTTCCAAACTCGGAAAAGGCTCTTCAACTTCTGCAACCACAAACCTTACGCGGTCATAAAATTCTTTATGTATACAGTAGTTGTGGCAGTGCTGGCAGCATTTTGTCCTGTTATCTCTCTCTTTCTCTCACGATCTTATCACTCACATCTTCTCTTTTTTCTGGTTCAGATGTATATATTTGAAGTTCGACGATTGACAACGTATTGCAAAATTAATCGCTTCCATGGAGAGGTCGAGAGAGGGCAAAAGAAGTTAGTGAACGTCGAAGGAACCTCCGAAGTCCGAATTGTCATTTGCTATCAGCGAGTTTATGATAATAAAAGTGGGGAAAGTGAAGACATTGTACAGAGGCCTCTTTCTTTTGTAACGGGATTATAAATGTTTGTCCAGGGTGAAAAATTCTTCCAGCTTCTGCGATATTGAATTCACGTGTGGTTCTAACCATCGTTCCCAAGCACTGAACTGAAAAATATAATAAACTTTCCATTTCATTATGAATGTGAAATTTTCATATTTTGAATCGTGCACAATATTTATGTGTACTGTCGTTTGTTTGCCTTGTTTTAGGAGTCAAAAGTTTACTAACAATTGAATATTCCTAGTATATTCACACTCCTTGCACAAAATGATAGAACAGTGACTGAATGAGAACAAGGGTTTGTGGCGGAAGGTAAGCGCTCTTGAGACAGTCTTCCTGAAATGCAAACTAAAGAGTGAAAAGTTGGCAAGTACGTTCGTGAAACAGGCCCCAGGTCTCAAAATAAAGTTTTAATAACGTAAATATTACGCCTTAAAAGAGTATGAATTTATTAAAGCCTTGTGCATTTATCATTAAACATTACAGCCCCCTTCTAGCGATTTGTAAGGGCCCTACAGACACAGTAGGCCTGTTGAGATTACAACACTAACACTACCTCCATCTATAAGTCTTGTGTGTGAAAACTGCTAATTTTAGACTCCCGACAAGACCCTAACGCCACAAGTAGTAGCAAAAGTGGAGTAAGTGGTCTTTTTATTGGGTAACATTACGCTTCCAAGACAAAAGGACCAGCGCGGGTGAGGGGTCACCTGGGAATTTCCATGTTTCCGGCCGGGCCAGTCCGCCCCTGGTTTCAAATTTCCTGGAGCCTTCAAAAGTATCTTCGGAGCTGTACAACTGTTCTACGGAGATGTTGATCTGCAAGAAACCCTGAGCAAACACAAAGCTAGCGGACATGACAATGCTTGTGAGAATTCTGGCACTGTCAGGGACTAGCCTACGTATTAATAACTTACTGTAACATTCAGATAATACATGATTAAAATTTTAGTTTGACCGATTCTACAAAATAATTTTTGTTTATCCACAGAACAAGACTGGGGTTTAACAGACTATAGCGGAATTTAGCCTGGCCCGGCCAGGTCTCTGAAAACTTTTAGCCTTTCTTTTAATGAAAGAATTGTTGTGACCCATTTGGTTATTTGTAATGAGTATTCTTCTATTGCATTTTTAACTATTGTTTGAACTTCCTCCTGGTTAACTGGTGATTTTGAATTTGAATTTGATTTGTTTGGAATAGTTGAAGATTTGTTGTTCATGTTTAAATCTGAAGATCTAAAAATCTTTTTGGCATGCTCTTGAATGGCTTTTTTAGGACGAAGAGGGCAAATAGCGCTGGCCATTCTATGTGCAGTCTTTTTACAGGATGCACAAAAATTAGGTGTAGGAGCAATTTCACATGTGTGACTCTGATGGGATTGTCCACATCTGTAGCAAGTAGGCTGATTCGGACAATTTCCACTATTATGGTATTTGTAACATTTTCTACACGGGAAATGTCTGGAAACAGATTTAGATGCCTCTACCTTGTACCTATTGAAACCTATGGTTATTCCATTAGAAATGAGGTCGCTCACCAGAGAAGGATCATTTGTATATACTCTGATGAGCGGAAGTGGGCCTCTATCTCCTTTGATTCTCGTTAAATTGGTTATAGGAATTTTTGATTTGAGATGAGTTTTAAGTTCGGTCAGATCAGAGTCCGTTGGCACATCTCTAATCACACAGGTGAAGGTAGTTTTTGAAGTAAGAGTCTGTGGTTCGATTTTTTTGTCTTTCACAACTACTATTATTGCTTTTGTCCAAAATTACTTTCTTTGAATACTTTCAAAAAATTGTCTTTTGTATAACTGTCCTTAAATTCTATTTTTAGACCAGTGTTTCTTTCTGTCGGAAATGCTGTTATATTTATGGTAGGGATCTTTCCTGTAACTAATTTGTGAAAGTTTTGAGGGTTCATAAGTGGTTTGTCAATGTTTCTAATTATAATAGCGTAATTACTAATGCCCTCAGTTTGTTTTGTTCTATTGTGCTCCAAAGTAGCTAAATTCTCAGTGTTTTCTGAATGAACATTAAAGGTCGTAGTCGAAGCTATCTGATTTGTGTTTTCATAGAAAAAGCTACGAGTTTGTTTGATAATTTCTTTGAATTCAGCTCCCTTGTAATCTGTAATTCCGAAAAAAGCTTCCGGTCCGAATTCCTCTCTCTGAAATGTCTCGAAAAACTTTTTCTCATCAGATGGTCTGGTAATATATAGCCTCATACCTGAATTGTCTTCAAAAGTAGACAATATGTGCTTATCAATATCCGTTTTGCTACAAATATAATTGTGAACTAAATGTAAATCCGTCAATATTTAAGGGTATGTGTCCTTTATGAAAAAGCAAGTTTTTTTTGTTTGGGTTTCTGAATGTATCAATCGGGGTTGGAGAATGAGGTAAGGTAGGATGAATAGTTTCTGTGTAATACATCTTTTCGGGACTCTTCATTTCCTCATTAATTGTTGACGTCTCGCTGTCCGAAACGGGAGCCTCATTGCCCGTCTTGCCTTTTAAAGTCTTCGCTGGCATCTTCTTTCCTGTATTGACCATTGGAGTATGACCTGACTGTGGATCTCTCTTTCTGCGAGGTGTTTCTTGATTAGGAATCAATTTGGACTGCCTAGTACCAACATCATTTTTGTCTCCTTTCAATTCTTTTTTGTTTCTTCTTCTCATTGTGAACAAAGGAACAGTAAGGTATGGTAAGGGTATAAAATTGAATTTTTGCCTTTAAAACGCCCTAGTTCCGATTATCCGGCGGGGCGGGTTTAATACATCGATATATTTTTTATTTACAGAGCATTTTCTCTCCTATTTACAGAGGATTTGCTCAAACAATAGTTATTTGTTTAGCTATTTTAGATTAAAATTATATTTATGAAAGTGCTTTTGAACTTTCAGATTACTTCGATCCGGAGAGCGATTAATGTGTGTCCTTCTCTCACTGTTCCCAACGCTGCTGTGCAATGTTGGGGACTACACTATTAAACCCTACGGAAGTATAAAACTTATTCAAAAAATCTACTTTTCCTGTTTGTTTATTGGTCAGCCACTGGTGCCTGATCCATTAAGGGTACGGCCACGCTCTTTGTAAAATAATAACCTAACCTAGATTGAAAAAGCACTGTATAAGTAGTCTCTTTAATAATTCGTGAGAATGCCTTAATTTCTTGTCGAGAAATCAATATCGGTCGTGATAACATAAAATGAATTTCATGGGCGTTAACAGCACTATGGCCTACAACGTTCCGAGTATTTACAGGATAAATTTATTATTTCCAAAGTTTGTAGAAGTGTCGAAATTAAAAATAAAGTTTCGTTTTAATTTTATTTATTAATGGCCTTTAGGAATATAAGGCTAAGGCCGGTATAGGGGAGGGGAAAGGAATCGGGCAAGTTGTCAGCCAGGACTTATATCGAAGGAAAGCTAGTGTGGCTGAGGAAAACTGGAAAACCTCGATCAGGATAGGCATCAGCTCGGATAAAATCCACGACCTCCCGAATGCTACGCCAACGCTCTACCACTGAGCTGCGGTGGTTCGGATAATACAGTTCCGTGTCGTTGAAATCTGAAATAAAAGTGAAAGAGCGACATGTACAACTTCTTGCGAGCTATAGCCAAGTATATGCAGTGTCTTTAAAAAGCATGTATAATGAAAGAAAAAATAGCAAACCTCACTTTAACTATCCATCTTCGCACGCTCGAGATGCAATCCGTGTTTATTTTAGCAACGTATGCGTCATTTGTAACGAAGTGTCGGCATAAGTGTTCCTTCTCATGCCGCTATGTTCATTATGTGTTGATCTACTCAAGCGAACATTTAAGTAAATAATAGTAACAGCTTGCCTTCCGAGCGGTCTGCGGCGACAGGCCATCGACTCCAAGGTCCCGGCAGGGGCATGGGTGCGAATTTCAACAGCTAAAGGTGAATCGTGATGGGCCGAAGTCCAAAGTTACTAGACTGGCTTACATAAAAATACAGTTTTAAAGTAACAGCTTCCCGTAACACTTTCGGATTTCTGGTTTTCACTAAGTGTTTATAGAAGTGTCTGTAATAATTATTTGGACGTAAATAAGTGGTACACAGCGTAAATATGATTCGATAGTTGGCGGAAGCTGAGGGTCATAAGCTTTATCCGTTAAGGTTAGGTTAGTTTTGGCCGTTTGTGCTGATCCCCAACTGAAGTTAACCCTAACGATGTTCAGTTTTAGGGATGGCCAGGCTCTTGGATGCTCTTTGGATACTTACCAGTGCGGAAAGTCATCATGTTTAGTATTATTTAGGATCTGGTATTCATTATTAAAGATGGCTTAAACTAACCAGTAGAAGCTACGCTAATCTAAGCTAACCATCACTATATTAAACAATCCGGGGTAGTATCTTGCAGCTCGCCTCGTAAACAAAATCCCGCCTTATCAAAATGTTATTTAAAAATGTTATTTTTAAACGAATTAAGATAATCACTTTCTGTTACCAAGTTCACGTGACCTTAACCGACGTTATATCTGCTAACCTAGCGTAAATAATCTGGAAACAAAAGCTGAAAAAAGAAAATGTATAAGTTCTTTAAATGCCAGTCATTAATAGCATGAATCTTCCCAGGAATTTCGGGTTGGGGAGCTATAGTGAAACTTGGGGGCGGGGATAAGATAATTTGTATAGAAATGTACTATAGTATTTTAATATTTACACACACAAATCAGGGAGGATTGCTAGAAAGAAATTTAGGCCTGCATTTTAACACCAGTGATTTTGTATTCAATCTCCTCACCCTCACAAGCACACATATACAAGCATGCCTCTCAGGGATTCCGCCAGGATTGTGTTTGGGGGTGTGTGACTGGAGTTTTGCACGGTATTTATCGATTTTTACTACCATAAAAATTTTAAAGTTGGGAGATGTTCTCGAGAATTTGGGGGCAACCCCCCCCCAGCAGAGTGTGTTTGATTGAATCAATGATGCCTAAATAGTATAAGCATTAATAGAAAATAAATATTACGGGACGATGGATATAGTATAGTATGTATAACGCAGTTTGAAGAGGCTGAACCTTTTTAGATTTAGAGGTCGTGTTATGAACTTATTTATTAAATACTTATGGGGCTATTGCGTTATAATCATTGCAAGACCATTGTACTTTTACCGTTTCTTAATTGATATAATGTAACTTAATCTCAGCTCACCTAACGTAACTACCGTAATTTGAAGAAAAAATATGAAACAATATAAAAAAATATTAATATTTTATTTTCAATCTTTAGAGCTGTATGTTAAGTTTTGACTAATTATCCAGAATATTCGCTTTCCGATCAATATTCTTATAACGAATCCAGTGGAATATATAGCAAATTATTGTTTAACTATCTTTGACAGAATTGGAGTTATTAAAGAAAACACTAAAACCTGTTTTGTGAAAATTCCAGCTGGATCTCCTCCCCCCCCCAAAGTTGAAGAGAAATGGTTGAAAACGTTTGTTTCTTACATCTTATAGGGATAACGTTTCCCTCTTACATATTTCTTAACCCTATCCAAATTTTGAACTTCTTGTTTTGTAAACATTTCTGACATTGTAACAACCAGAGACCAGTTGTCTTTTCGAACTAGATACACAAAGTCAAATAGCTACAATAAAGCTCTTTACTGTAGAAGATTAATCTTAAAAAAAAACTATAATCTTCTGGTACAAGAATTAGGATACCAGCTTAGCTAGTTCCTTACTCATCTCATTCTATCGTTCGTTTTAATCTTACGCGTGACAATGTCTTTCGGTGAAAGCTTCCAGTATTTTCCTTTTATTTATGTCCTGTTTTTCATCTTCAGATCTGTCTTCCTCCTATAAGAGGCAAATTTTCTATAAATTTGATTTCAATTTGTTCCAGAAACTTATTCAGAAGCTAGGTTACACCTAAAGAGTGCGGAGGATATCTCCAAATTAGAGAATGACCAAGAGCATAAAAGTGTTGAAATGGAAATTTGAAGCATGCTACTTGTAAAGGTCCTTGAGGAATTCAATATCTTGGAGGAAGCGTTAAAAGAAAGTGGCAACTTTCTAAGAAAATTTGTAAGTATATTCTTTATTTAAAGTCACGTAGTACTTTCTGCTTTTCCTTCAGACTTTGCATGAAGCATATCTTAAATTGCCATGCAAAACAAGGCCATAAAGTAAAATCGTAAACATTTCTGTACTCGATTTTCTTCGTGTTAAAAGTAAGATTAGCATGAGCGCAATTTTGTGGTAAATAAAGTATAAAATAAAGCGCTAAAACTACCTTTGAGCACAATATTGATAACTAGAAAACAGAAAAGTCGGAGGGGCAATTTAAGGTAAAAAGATAGATTAAAAGGGAGTGAATGTTACTCCATACAGTAAAATTCAGATGAAAACTTAGGGTCAGAAGATGAAGAATCGTTGCAATATTTCGACGTTTTTGGTCTTTGGCGGGCATGAAAAAAGCACTGTAACAGGAGGAGGAACTGGCAGAGCATAGCATATTCCCTGGACATCCCCTGAATGTGATGTAAATATTACCCACAATGTACCGTGGACGTCCCTCGAGTGCTCAGTGGGTATCCCTACAACGTACTTGAATGTCTTGTGCTAAATACACAATCTGCTGTGGACGTCCACAAAATGTTCCGTGGATATCCCTACGAAGTAATGCCACATGCTTTAAATTTTCTGTGAATATTCCCTGGACATCCTATGAATATCATCTGAGTTTTCCCTGCAATGTACCGTGAACGTCCCCCCGTAATTTTCTGTGGATATCCCTATGTCTAATGCCATGCGTGGTAAGTAATACCATATGCTTTAAATGTGTGAAAATTCCCTGAACATCATCTGAATTTTATGCAAATATCCCCACAATGTGCTGTTGGCGTCCCCCAAAATGTTCTGTGGATATCCCTACAAAGTAATGCCACTTGCTTTAAATGTTGTGTGCTGCAATGTGCCATGAACGTCCCCCGAATGCTCCGTGGATATCCCTACATCGTACTTGAATGTCCCCAAATTTGTTGCATATTGTGTAAAATTTGTTCCAAGCTTGTTCTGGCAAATTTGTTGCAAGCGTGTTGGGGCAAGTTTAGTGCAAGCTTGTTGGGGCAAGTTTGTTGCAAGCTTGTTCTGGCAAGTTTTCTGCAAGCTTGTTCTGTCATGTTTCTTGCAAGCTTGTTCTGGCAAGCTTGTTGTGACAAGTTTGTTGCAAGCTTGCTGTGGCAAGTTTGTTGCAAGCTTGTTGTGACAAGTTTGTTGCAAACTTGTGCAAAGTTTGTTTGAAACTTGCAGTAACTTTCTTGTCTGTAACTTTAACTTATTTCAATTGTCTAATCGCACACACTCGATTTCGAAATCATTCAGCTAATGACGTAGTGCTACAAACTGGTCAGTTCGTTTTTCTGACCGTTTTTCTGTTCGGTTTTCTGACCGGCCCATTTTTTCATGTTCTACCATAAATCAATGATTGAAAAAAAGACTTACCAATATATGTTCTAGAAGAATATTCACTTCATGAATAGTGCGCCTTCTTAACTATGATATAGTCAGTTTGAGAAGGTAACTAAGAATTAATATTGTATGATTTAGCTTCAGCTTATATACTTTGAAATTCAAGCTTGACCTATAGTTATTTTCTGACACTGACCATTTCACCACAAGGCATATTTTTTCTTCTTTTAAAATACTCACGCCTCATTCAAATGAAACAGGCAGCCAACGCTATTTCCTCATTTGTGAGTGACGTCAGTCTTTTAAAGCACTAACAATCACAAATAAACATATAGGTTGGAACATTTTGCCTATTTTTTAACTACAGTATAGAAGTAGTAGTAGAAGTCAAACGGATTCTATAGACTGTCTCTACGTTGTCCAGACAGTGCATCTTGGGTGGTTTTTGTGCATATGAGTGGAATATATTGAATTGTCACCCGACTTGCGTCGCTGTGCAAAAATTTCTTTTGGAAGAGTTCGGCAATGGATGAACAAGTTGAACGACATTCTTGGACGGACGGACAAAGTCCTTTTTATAAAGGCAACCTAGCACACTCGGTTTCCATTAGCTATACATAAACATTATCATCTTTCATTGCTGTTGCATTTCTATGGTTTAAAAAGTGGTGCATTTATCGACGCCGTCTTGGTAAAAATTTGCTTTTTATTCAATAGTGTGTGATTTATGGTGTGTTTCCAACCAGTGTACAAGATGACAACTACTGGGTGAGTTCAAATACATTGTCCTTTTATATAGGTTAAAACATTTGGCATTTTTTTAACTAAAGCATAGTAGTAGTAGTAGTCAACCGCTTTGTATAGACTGTCTGTTCGTTTTCAAAACAGTCCATCTTCCACGGTTTTTCTGCATATGAGTGGAATATATTGTACTGTCACCCGACTTATGTCGCTGTGCAAAATTTCATCGTTGAAAGAGGTCCGGAAAAGAGTTTTATTAACGTTCAATGTTTTTAGGACATCAAGAACTTTTCTGCCGGAGTTTTTTATCAGTCTTCACTTGCCCCCCTAACCCAACAAAAATCACTGTGTTCTTACTTGGAACGGTAGGTATGGTTTCCTGCACACCAGTGGGATATATTGTATTGTCACCCGACTTACGTCGCTGTGCTAAAATGTCTTCGTTGGAAGAGTTCCGCAATGGATGAACAAGTTGAATGACATTCTTGGACGGACGGACAAAGTGCTTTTTTTCAATGCAACTTACCACAGTCGGTTTCCATTAGCTATAGATTAACATTATCGTCTTTCATCGTTGTTGCATTTCCGTGGTTTCAAAAATGTAGCATTTATCGACGTCATCTTGGTAAAAAATGTCTTTTTATTCAATAGTGTGTGTTTCCAACCAGAGTACAAGATGACAACTACTGGGTGAGTCGAAATACATTGTCCTTACATATAGGTTAGAACATTTTGCCTATTTGTAACTTAAGCATAGCAGTAGTAGTGTCAAATGCATTGTATAGACTGTCTCTACGATTTCCAAACAGTGCATGTTCCATGGGTTATCTGCATATCAGTGGAATATATTGTATTGTCACCCTACTTACGTCGCTTTGGAAAATTTGATCGTTGGAAGAGATCGTCAATGGATAGTTTAAGGAACATAGAACGAAATTTTTCGACGAACGACTGTCAAAATGCTTTTTTAATGCAACTCGGGAAATTGTCGAACAGGGCTTATATGGAAGGTGGCATCCCGGCATTCACCTGGTGGGTCTAAGGAAGGCCCCTTGCAAACACTTGTTGGGCGGCGGGAAAATTAGTGGTAGTAGTCAAACGCAGTGTATAGACTGTCTCTACGTTGTTCAAACAGTGCGTCTTCCATGGTTTTCCGCATATGAGTGGAATGTATTGTATTGTCACCCGACTTCCGTCGCTGTGCAAACATGTCATCGTTGGAAGAGTTCGGCAATGGATGAACAAATTGAACGATATTCTTGCACGGACGGACAAAGTGCTTTTTTTTAATTCAACCTACCACACTCGGTTTCCGTTAGCTATAGATTAACATTATCGTCTTTCATTGTTGTTGCATTTCCATGGTTTCAAAAATGTAGCATTTATCTTCGCTATTTTTTTAAAAAATGGCTTTTTCTGCAATAGTGTGTGATATATGTTTTGTTTCCAACCAGAGTACAAGGTGACAACTACTGGGTGAGTCGAAATATATTGTCCTTACATATAGTTTAGAACATTTTGCCTACTTTTTAACTAAAGCATAGCAGTAGTAGTAGTCAAACGCTTTGTATAGACTGTCTTTACGTTTTCCAAACAGTGCATCTTCCATGGTTATTCTGCATATGAGTGATATATATTGTATTGTCACCCGACTTATGTATCTGTGCAAAATTTCATCGTTGGAAGAGCTCCGGAAAAGAGCTTTATTAACGTTCATTGTTTTGAGGACATCAAGAGCTTTTCTTCCGGTGCTTTTTCTCAGTCTTCACTTGTTCCCCATCCCTCAAGAAAAAATGACTGTGTTCTTAATTTGAACGTTAGGTATGGTTTTCCTGCACATAAGTGTGATCAGAGGCGCCCACGCCATATATGCAGGTAATGCAATTGCATGACCTTATTTGGGCTGGGTGGGTCTGTAGAGTGGGTGGGTCATGTTGCAGAAGGAGAAGAGAAAAGAGGAACGGAGATGAGAACACAAGAGAAGATAAAGGGAAATATATATATGCTCTACCAAATGGGAAGTGTACTTATTTCAGGAATAAGCAAAGGATGCCCTACCTTGACTCGCAGGGCACTCCTGAAGCGCATACAGAATTGTTATTGGAGGATTCGAAATACGTTGATCGAAGATTGTAGGATGTTGAAACATTGGAAATATCAATTACGAAACATTGGAGACTTTGATAATTGAGAGTAACTGGTTTTGTAATTTTGCAGCATTTAATGCAACGTTACATAGTGATTTCAAAAATGAAGGTGCAAGGTATATTAAGCAGGAAAATGTTGTCTGGGAAACATCTTTCTCTCACATCGCAGTCAAGGCAGAATTCAGCATCAAAGCTACGATTCTACTCAGAGTAGTCAAAATGCAACCTATCAAAGAGCATGGGAAGAAAAGGTAGAACATCGTTCTCAAAGAAATAAGCTGAAGAAGAAAGCTCTAAATATGCATGTGTGCCATATTAAGAAAATTAGTTTAAACACTAAGAGATTTTAAAACATTTGAAAACAGGGATTTATTTTTAATGAGCCAATTTCTCATGTTGCCCCTAGAACTTGTCTGATGTAAGAAAAACGTGAAAAATTTGTAAGAAAATAACATTAACACATAGATAATTACTCCTTTGATCACAATTTATGCTTTAAGAAATCGCAAAAGAACGCCAGCATCGCCAATTTAAAAAAATCAGTTAATTTAGGCATATAACGCAAAATTTCCCATTAAGTTAAATAGTTTTTCGTCGTACTAAACAACTCAAGCATATTACCACTTTTATGCATGTGTTTTTCGTTACGCAATTTACAATAGCAAAAATAATAATTTCATAAATCGACATAAACAAATGGGTCAAGCTGCAACTTTTGCCAACGTGTGACGTTTCTGCCGTCAGTTTTGTAGATATCAATTTCTGCCAACTGCTCTTTGTGCAGGCCGAAAGGTGTTTCGTGTTCATGTAAGGCTGAAGTGATCTTCTTTCTCATTTTGTAGACAAAGATGAATAAACTTTTGCTTCTATTTATCAGTAGCATCCGATTCCTGTGCAGTAAAATTAAAGCTTAATAAATTTTGGTTCAAGACTTAAGATCTCCGATTTTCTTAGGAAAAATGTTTGCAATCTTAGGTTAGTCTAAAATATAAGAAGAAAGATTGGATTTAGATAAGAGAAGGCAAACAAATTTAGATTTTTTTATTCCTGTATTTAAAGATCTTTAATATACAACTATTTACAATATACTCCTAATCAATCTTTTCAAGCTATTCCAGTTTTTAAAATCAGGAAATATTCACATCTAAAACTCAAATATAAAACAAACAAAAAATGAATTTCGCCGTCCCTAGTTTAAATAATTGTGGGTAGATAGGAAAAACATCTTAGAGATTCAGTGTCTTACTAATTAATGCCTGCTTTAGGGATTCCTTTTGCATTACACATTTCAATCCATTGTCTACTCTTAAAAGTTTTGTTTCTGTATCCTACTGATAATGAATACCAAATTAGTTTTTTCTCCTAATCTCATCTATAAAGCTTCCAGTATCAAAATACTGGATCTTTTACGGCAAAATGAGAGAGAGAAAAATATTTCTGTTCGACAGAAACCTCCACGAAACTGCACAAAGGATCAATAAAGTGCAAGGCAGAAAAGTCTTACGTTTTGAAATATAATGTTGACCAACTTTCTTGCCGATGACATTATGTAGGACACGACGACATGGCTTTCAGAATATCACTAGCCGAAAGTTGGGCAATAATGCATAAAATGATTGATTCGTTTAGGATCATTTACGGAATGGCTCTTATGGTCATTTTAAATCACGCGACGAAAATAACGTTTTTGTGAAAGTGGTCTTAGGCTTGCATTTGTTATATTTCTTTTAAAAAAAAGTTTAAATTAGCCTGAAATTTTTGTTATATGTTTAAACATGTTTATTGTTAACATTTGGCGAAATTTATGTTATTTAACAATTAAAAGACCATAAATTCTTCCCAAAAGGCCTTTAATTCTGATTTCTTTAATTATTTTAATCTTTCCAATGTTATCTGGACTGCGATTTTTTTGTCTCTACCATCACTTTGAAGACATTATAAGATATTGCCTAGTAAATTTTTATTCACATTACCCCAGTACCACATGCACGTTGGCCATTAATGGG
>JAGDQP010019027.1:0-18443 GCA_022664845.1 Lepisma saccharinum
AAATTCAGTTTAATATGAGCATGTACAAATTTACTGAAAATAATGAGAGAAATGAAGTGAGGAGCTTTTGCAATTACAGTATTAACTAGAGCAGAAAATCTGTAATGACATAATAATTTGTAGATTGCATTTAGTACCTCCCACAAATTATTCAGACTTACTTTCTAAAGTAAACCCACATGCAGCAGATGTTACTAAGTATATTCCTTACAGTATACGAATGTATAGACATATTTGACCATTTGTACAGTAAACTAATCTAACATTAAGTCAGTAATAGTTTCATTATCACGATTCATAGACCTAATCACTATCATTGAGAGAGATATTAAAAAGCAGCCTAATTTGTAATGACATGGATGACAAAGTCTGCACTCCTTTAGTTCATAATCAGCCTAACCTATTATGTTTGGCCACTTGTCGTCAATTTCCGGTTTAGGTCCTATTGCTAGACTCTTGACCATCCTACAATAATGGGTGTAACTGGGGATCATCTATGAGAGCCCCAGTCCTGCCTAGCCCAAACCAAGCCTCCCCCAAACAAATCATAGGCCTAGTAGATAATAACCTATTGTAAATGTTATATTTTACTGAAGTTTTAACTCCAGGTAGGGCTAAAGATGTAGTGTTTCTGTTCTTTTGGTATTTTTGTTTTTGTTTTACGTAATTCGCATTTGAAGTTTTTTTTTTTTTTTTTTTTAAATACCTGCGATGAGAAAAGTATAAGTAACAATTTCAGTTTTGTCAAAAAATGGCCAATTAGACTCTTCTTTCTCTTGGGGAAGAAAAATCTAATTGTCCATTTTTGTCCATTTTTTTGACAAAACTGCAACTGCGGCTTAAGGTGTTTCTCGTCCCAGGTCTTCATTTGCATATTCACAGGACTAATATTCGAGTGTGTGTTCCACAAGCATGAGTGGCTTTTTTTTTTCCTTCTAATTATTGTGATCTTTAATTGTATTGCCTTCTATTTTCTACATTCTACTGTTATTTATTCTTTTTCACTTGTATCGGGTGTGCAGATATTGACACACAATGGTGCTCATATATGCCCTATGCAGCGCTCATATTACCCTTGTATCATGGGAAATATGAGCACTGCACACCTAACTTACTTTCCTCTTCATTACTCGGATACCAGAGTATGTACAACTCTGTACTTTCTAGCGTTGTTCAAAGAAGAACCTGTCTTACTTTTAGTCATATTTTGAATTATTTTTTTTGTAATAAACCATTTTTGAGATACAATCGCATTTTCATTAACTATGCTGAATTGCTCATATTCATCTCACTTCCCACACATTTTATACTCAGACAGATCTTGGACCCTTCCCGAAAACAATTTCTAGATACGTGCTTGATGGTCGATGCCATTAGTAAAATAATTGCTTTTTAGAAAATATTCCTAGAATTCGAGAAGTAGGTGTTTGTGAGAACTGGCTTGATCTTGCCCAGGATATATTCCGATGGCGAACGTTAAACTTGTGAGTTCCGTAAGCCATAGAATAAGTAAGCATTCCTAGAATTCTATTCACCCTTTCATTGAAAGCCAAGCACTTAATTCAAGTCGATTTAAATCAAATGAACACAAGAAAGGATGAGAAAAAAAAAAGCATAACAATTCATATTCTTTCCACGCAGATCCCTTCTCTTCACTTAACATTGTATCATATATGCATGCTTTGGCGTCCTCTTCCTATGATATACAATATGCTAGAAGTTAACTTAGAAAAAAAATATATCTTCACATTCTTACCACGTGCATTTTTATTGTTTAGGTTGTCGGGAAAACAACATTCCCTCCCGCATTCCCAACTTAACATCGACTGCATGCTGTTTAAAACAAAAGCCTGGTGTTCTCCCTCCTCCCCGTTGGTCCTTCAACTTACCACAAGCTAATTTCTGTAACAACGTGTAAGTTGATGTTCTTTTGTTTGTTCAACAACATGGTCATGATGCATTACAAAGGTAAAAATTCTCTGTTTCACACACGTAATACACACATACATATATCTACAGAGACACATTAATGATCGACTTGTTTAGGTAAATTATGTTTTCTCTCGGTTGCAGTTTGAACCCAAACATTATTGTTTCTGATTTCTTCCAGAGCACATTTAGTTATTTGATGACACTGAAGGAAGAAGGCTAAAATATAAATCTTATTGATTTCTTTCTGCAGTAATGTAAAGACATTTGAAATAAAATACCTGTAACACTTTTTCTCTACCAGTTTGGATGTTAGTTGAAGTTTCTTGTAGTTTCAGTTCCCATTTATCCTTATTCTACCTTTGTCACAACCGCTGCCTTTTCGTACTAAACGTGACGTATGGTATTTCCATCACGGTTAAAGGTGATGTATGGTGCTAAACGTGATGCATAATGTAAAAAATCTAAGCTAACTCTCGAACCTATTTCCGTGAATTGTGCACAATACTGTAAATGAAAATGAAAGTAAAAGAAAGCAATATTTGCAAGTACAAAGAAATATAAAAACATGACCTAAATGTTAATGAAAAAAAAATAGTGCCTGCATCTCTCCTGATTTTGATTTCAATGTCCAACATAATAGTTAAACAAACGTAGCAAACGAGATTTTGCGTACTTTTACGAAACAAGTTTGGAGGGTTCTCTGCTTCTTCAAAATCGATTTTCCGCAGAAAAAAATGAGACATATACGCTTATTTTACGTCTAATAATGTGCGAAGTATCGTTACAAATCATACTTCCACCTCCACTAATCTTAGTTATGGTCTGGATTCATGCAAAATGGTGCGTTTAAGTAACAACATGCTTGAAGGGATCTCTGCCTCCTCAAACATAATTTTTCAGCAGTAAATAATTAATATCGCAACGCGACTACGAAGAATTGAGAAATTCTAACCGTTATCCTATAACTATGTCTATGAATGTACTTCCGCTAGATAAATATTATTTGAGATAAATATTACATCCAGGAAGAGATCTAAACGCGAATAAACTGATCCAACGGAAGTCAAACCAGGAACTTATTTCTTTACGTCTAGCACATCCCGAAATCTAAAAAAATATAAGTAATTTATTATAAGCATACAATCATACTGACATACAAAACAAGATATTCTAATAGTAATTCACCTTTCCTCCCGCTCTCTGCACTTTACTGTTTGACACTAGGAAGTATACAGAAAACAAGAAACAAAGAGGCGTTGACGTCATATAGACATTGGCACTAGATAACATTAATGAAAACTGTCGCCACATATCATCCATGTCTCATATGAATTATTCCTCTATAGCGGCCTTAAAGCTCAAAACTTATTTATAAATGTCTTCAACAGTTGTCTAAATTCTTGCAAGATACTTGTTTATTCTCTTGATAATTCAAAACTTATCTAGGTTACTTCCTGATATCAAACCCAGCCCCCATTGCTGATTCGGTAACGTGAGGGCCTTCGAATTGACAATGGGGAGGCACACGGGTTCGAGCCCCACCGTCAACCATCCCAATTGAGAGTTTTCTTCAGTTTTACCAGTCGAATGCCAGGATGGTATCTCAACTAAGAAGACCCTGGGCGCTGCCTTTCCCGTACATGGCTCCGAAAGGGGTTTGCCGAGAAACGTCATATTTAAGATTTGACGGTCGTAGGCCAGAACAGAAATAGTCAGTTTAGCCCAGAAAGAAAATCTATAAATTTAAATCCTGATAGTGTGTTTGCATTACATGTAGTAGTTTCCGGTTAGCTAAATGATTATCACTGTCGTCTTAGGGACCTCTCTTTATTCCAGGTTCGATCTCCGCTGGAAACTCCAAACAGGATGGACAACTCCCACGTGATGTGTAAAGTACGCAAATACATAAATATAGGTGAAATTTACCTACATTTTAAAAATCTTGGTGAAACCAATCAACCTTAGATGCTGTATTAGTTATAAACTTACAATTTGTACTGCTAAGAAAATATCTCATTCGCTATATTTTCGTTATTTCTGAGATTATTGCAGACTGCTAAGAAAATTAGAACAATGACTAGCCAGGAACATCCTCAAAGTAATGTACGCCGATATTCACGAAGCTTGGTAGACAGAAACTATACGTAACAAAATTTAAATAATAATAATAATAACTTTTAGACATACAATTCCTACTAAAAAGTAATTTTGTTTATGCATGACTAAAAAGACGACTAAATTGATGTAAGTAAGATGTGGGAGGCAATTCGTAAAACAATTAAGAACGCAGCGAAGGAACGTATATCCTAGGTGAGAAGAAACAACAGAAAAACAAACCTTGGTTTGATGAAGAATGCTTTAAGCTTCATGAGGAACGAAAACAAGCAAAGCAACGATGGCAAAGTAATAAAAGCGAAGCAAATACCAACCACTACAGTAACGCGAAACGAAACGCCACACTCGGGTTCAGAAACAAAAACGAGAATATCTGACGCAGAAGATTCAGGAGATAGAGGAAAACGGGAAGACAAATAACATACGAGATCTATGCAAAGGGGTAAACTCGTTAAGAAAAGGTTACCAGCCGAAGTTAGGATGATTCAAAATGAAGGTGGAGGCGGATCCTCAGGCGGATCCGACTAAAATTGTCGATGTGTGGAAAAGTTATTTCGACAAACTTCTTAATGTACACAACGGGGAAGAAACAGAGGAATTTGAAATCCATACCGCAGAACCGTGAATTCCCGAACCTAGCGAGATCGAGATCAAAATGTCGGTAAAGGAATTGAAAAATTTCAAATCACCAGGAATAGACAATATTCCAGCCGAATTAATTAAAGCAGGAGGAACGGCAATAATCAAGGAACTACATAAATTGATAAGTGCTATATGAAGAAAGGAGGAGGTCCCAAAGGAATGGGAAACCTCAATAATAGTTCCGATTTACAAAAAAGGAGATAAATCGGACTGTAATAATTACCGCGGAATCTCGTTACTTCCAACCTGTTACAAGGTATTAAGTAATATCCTCTTAACACGCCTAGGTGCATACGTAGATGAAATAACTGGAGATCACCAATGTGGATTTAGAAGAAATAGATCCACGTCGGACAAGATTTTCACCTTGAGACAAATATTGGGGAAGAAATGGGAAGACAATAGGACGGTTCATCAGCTATTCATAGATTTTAAGAAAAGGATATGAAAAGGAAAAAATTATACAGTATCGTGATACGATTTGGAATTCCGAAAAAAATGGTTCAACTATTGAAGATGTGTCCCCACAAGCAGACTACGGATAGATAATAATATGTCAAATAGTTTCAAGATTCGCAACGGACTGAAACAAGGCGATGCCTTGTCACCACTGCTGTTTAACTTTGTGTTAGAATATGCGATTTTAAAAATTAAAGGGGTCTAAAAGGTTAATAGGGGACAATATAGATGCACTACAAAGCAACACCGATGTTTTAGTAGAAGTGTGCGATGAGATAAGTCTACAGGTAAACATAGATAAAACAAAAATACATGATAACAAGCCGAAACACAGGGAATGAAGGAAATAAAAACGTAAGAATTAGGGATTAGATCATAGGGAAAGCAAACAAATTTAAATACTTGGGAGCATACGTAACAAGCAAAAATGAGGTCACTGAAGAAATAACAAGTCGTTTAGTATCGGGGAACGCATGTTTCTATTCAGTACAAAATCTTCGTATAGTATAACATCGCGATTAATTTCAAGGAAATTGAAAATATACAGAACGGTTATTCTGCCGGTAATACTTTACGGTTGCGAAAGTTGGAGTACGGCCCTAGCAGATGAACATAAATTACGTGTGTTTGAAAATAAGGTTTTGGGAAAGATATACGGGCCGAAACGGGACGAGATGACTGGAGAATGGAGGAGACTGTATAATGAAGAACTCCACGGACTGTACGAATCACCAGATGTTGTAAAAATAATGAAATCCTGGTTGGAATGCCGGATGGAAGGAGGCCATTGGGAAGACGAGACGTCGTTGGGAAGACATTATTAGAAGAGATCTTCGAGAAGTAGGTGTTCGTGATAAAAATTGGCTTGATATTGTCCAGAATAGAATCCAATGGCGAACGTTTGTTACTGTGGCGATGAACTTGCGAGCTCCATAAAGCCATAGAGTTAGTTAGTTAGCTAATTAATGACTAAAAAGAAAACTTTGGGTCACGCTCTCATATACAGTAACTTTATAAATTCTTGAATTGCCGCGCCTCATATTTTTCTTTTTAGTTATGCATAAAGAAAGTTATGTTTTACTTTTTAGTACGAATTGTTTAGGAAAAGTATGTCTTTAAAAATTGTGTTTATTATTTTTTTCGAGTTATTTCGGTGCTCGGATACTTTTTCTCCAGGTAATGTTTTGTGACCCAAATCCTAAAGTGTTCTACAACCAGCCAAATGAAACATCGTTGCAGGCTAGTATGTATTTTAGGATAAAGAAGCCCATATTAAAATATGCTTTTAAAATATATATAAATATATATTAAAGTAAAAATCGAATATTGTATTGTCACCCGACTTACGTCGCTGTGCAAAATTTCATCATTGAATGATGTCGTGAAATGAATTAAATTAACGTTGCAAGATTTGAGGACACCACGAACCAATTTGAACTAAAAAAAAAAAAAAACCTCTTTAAAAATAGACAATTACATGTCTGTTTTACACGTTAACGCTTAGTTTTTCTTTTATAATTTTTTGCGGAAATACAGTTTCACTGTTTAAAATTTTCTGACACATTCCTCGAAAAAGATAGGCAATTATGACTTCCTGAACATATTTAGTAACTAAATTAATAAAGAAGTTAGAGCTACAATTCTACTAACAATCCCCGAAGGCTCCGGTTCCTTGATAGGAATTTAGATACACCACCTACATCTTTTTATAAATGGGGTGGTAACACTGACAACTGCACATGCTCTGAAACTTTAGTATGTATAGGGCCTATCAAAATTCCCATTTTTTTTTTACACTGTTGAGGCAGGAGTGTGCTCCAAATACTTTAACATGGAGCTCTCATATTCCTTCACAAGTCAGTAAAAGCACGGAAATAATCACCAAATACACACACATACACGGTGGCGCAAAATCGCAATATTTTTACTTATCATGTTTCAGTTATAAGCCGACGATATTATTTGTCGTAATGCTATTCCAGAGCAATTTAACAGTGGCGTATCGTTCTTATAACTACTCAACAAAGGGAGCTATGTCAAGAATAAAATGACTTAATGCTTAAATTAGAATCGTAAACTCATTTTGATAATTTTTCCTCGCAAACAGTTTCAAGAAAGGGCTTGAGATAAATACAAAGGACTCGCGCGAGCACTTACGATCGCCATCCAGCACACTTCTGGTTTGAGGGAGAGAAATCCTCCTGAAATATATTTCAGGCGAGCTGAAAGTGACATAAAAAATCACCATCGAGTTGTCGTAGCTCAGTTGGCAGAGCGTTGGCTTAGTAATCGGAGGTCTTGGTATCATTCTCACCGGGGACCAGCCATCACACCGGTGACAGGTTTTTCCAGGATTTTTCCTCAGCCACACCACACAAATGCCGGAATGGTACCAACAAAACTATCTTCAAACATTCTCTCCCACACCCGGCATGAGCCTAAAATGCCTAAAGGCCATAAATAAATGTTAAAAAACACAGAAAAAGATGAAAAATTTGGACAGGAAGAAGAAGAAGAAGAATAGTTGAACACATGTTGAGGTTTCGTTTCTTCTTTTTTGAATGAGATAAACAAACATTTTTAAAAGCCCTCAATAAGGTTTCTTACACGAAGTAAACACATTAAATGAATGAAATAAATGACCTCTGGGGATCAATAGACTTCCAGTGCCATCTCATATGGTTTCTTATCAGTTTATTAACTATGTATAACGTATATACATAGAAAAAGGCCGAATAATATTTATTCTTTATCTCCGACCACACATGTCACTGACCGAATCATTGCTAGCATTCACTTATTTGTTTGGTGAAAGTATATGGTCAACTATCAAACTAGTAATAATAACGAACGGGATTTTAGAGAGAAAAAGAACATAAGTAGTAATGAATTGCGTCATAATGCAACTTTGTGATACATACGCCATTCATATGCAGCCACATATGAGATAACAGTTGTCAGATGAAAAATGAGTCTCTAGAAAAAAGTTAATAATGAATAGTTATCATGTACTATTTTTTTATTAGTTTGGAACTGATGAGGAATATTTTTTTTTCACTACCATAGTTTAAGCTTGCCTCAGCAGATTTTTTTTTTTTAAATAAAAGTTACTTAAAATACAATCGTAGGAAGATGCGTACAAGGCCGATGTGCCCATCGGTAGGAATTTTGCAGATTATTCTCCGGGTAAAAAGAACCGGTGGGAGTTTCTCATTGCCTTCATTCGAAGGATGGTATCCTATGGACTGACGAGACGTTTTAAGTAGATTGCAAAGAAATTACATCCGTCACCGGGGATCGAACTCGGGTTTCTTTAACTCAAAAGTTGGTGTTATACATAATACGATAAGCAGTAGAAAATATAGTCTTTACTTCTCGCTACTTATCAACTGGGAATATAATTTATTTGATTAGTTTCCCACAATTTATTTCAATTCTGCCTCAAGTATAGCTTACATGAAGCTTACATGAATCTTGCCTTCCAATATGGTTGTATGAACCTCGTCTTTTCTTTAAACGTTACACATTAACCCGTTACATTTCCAAGAGCGGAATATTTCATCTTCTTGAAGCGGAAAGAGAGACCCCTCTTTTAGAGCACAATTTTCAATCAAAAACAGTGCTTTTCAAGAAAACGCTCTCACTTTGGATAGAAAATGTGATCTTTCTAGATGGAATTATGGATGTAATTTATTCTTCAAACTTGAAAGAGGGATTTCGAATCTTTTTAGAGTGGTTCACAATGAGCGATTTTACTCTTTTTTCATTCATAAGTACTACTTATGAATAAATGCTCCCGTTATACAATTTATTGCGTCTTTTCATGTTCAAAAGATGAATATTTTATCTGAATAGAAGGAAATTCATCTTTAAAAAACTTATGTCTACGTTCACATCGAAAAGAACTACCATAGATCCCATCTTTTTTCGAGCAGAAAAATTCTAATATTTTCTTCGATGAAAATCCGTTCTAAAAGGGTGGTCCCTATTTCCGCTCTCGAAAGATAAAATATTTCGCTCAAATAGGGCGGAATTCCGCTCTTTGAATTTAGTATCTAAATGTCACATGTTCTAAAATTTTAAAAGATATGACTCTCTTCTCTCTGTCTGTCTGTCTCTCTCTCTCTCTCTCTCTCTCTCTCTCTCACACACACACACACACAAAACGACGATAAGCTCCTTGGTTCCTGTAGTTAGGCCATTGGCTTCTAATTATTCGTTTTTTTCGTCATTATCTTTGTACAGGTTTCTCAACCGTTTCGACAAGCTAGTCACTGACATTCTCAGAGAGGTTATGATGCAGAATTTCAGTTGTCAATTGTTATTAAAAATGAATTTAATTTATAACTGCCATTTTGTTGAAGTTCTGTTTATGCATCCTGGTATTCTTTAATTCTAGCTTCAGTACAGTAGTTCATCCTGTCTAACCAATATAATTGTACCACTATTGCAATTAATGTTGTATCTGTTATGTAAAGAACCCGTTTATTTTCAGGAGATAGAAATGCTACACAAAAGGAATCATTATTTCGGGAGAATTATAAAGGAATTGATTAAAATAACTGCATCCTCCCCCAGGCTACGCCACTGATTATCTTTTATGTTTCTTTCGACTGCAGCCAGCACAGTTACTTTGATATGGAGAGCACGTTTCCTGAAATAATTTCTCAAATGTAACTTACTGTATCCAGACGAGGGTGCTCTACATATAAGAAAATAATTTTCCCAACATGCACAACACCGATTTTCATAGTCTTCTGGTGGCTTAGATTATGTGAGAGAAGCTTTAAGCAATGCTTTTAGCGACATTTATAAATGAAATCAACTTTGGATAACAGCAAAGGCGCCGATTTCTCTGTAACTTTGGGGAGCCGACTCAGATATTTTTGCTACTGATGTTACTCTATGCATTGGAGTTATTCAGCTTTTCCAAATGTGGTTCTCTTTCTGTCCATCTCACCCTTCCGCCGCGCTTCTGCTTTATTGGACAAATATTGTTTTTCTTCTTTTAATTCTCGGTTCCCGATCTCGACAGGCATGGTTCAAGTAGCTTTTGTCTCACCTACAGTGAGAGAAAAAAAATGAACAAGCTGATCAAAGAGGAAAAACAGACTTATCACACGTAAAACGTGGTCCATTTCGAAACCTCTTGCCCTTTTATGATAATTTGGATACGTTAGATAGAATGCTATAGAAATAACTACTACTCGATACAGCTATAAGGTAACAGGCAACGAAAGAGTGACAACTACGCAAATTCATCGCAAAAAATGTATTTGGACAACCCCAAACTACTCTCGAAAGAAATGTTTTAGGTACCCTATTGTGTACAGAAGCACTCTGCTTGGTGTATTGAAGCAATCCACACCGTGTCAGGCATAAAGAAGCAGCATGAGGAACAAAGTGAGTTGAACAACATTGGAACTGCTCACTTAAATTTCAAATTACGTGCGGAAGGTAAAAGGTACTAAGACATAGCCAAGCTTGTTGGAAAGCCATCCACTACTGTTGGATACATCATGAAGAAACATAACACCGAACAATTACTGGGGTTTCGTTCTGGTCAACTAAGGAAACTAACTGCCCGCAATGAAACCTACATTTTTCATTCTGTGAACAAAACTCAAAGAATTAGTGATAAAATTTTGGCTACTTCACTTGCGTAGGATATGCAAGTAAATACATATCAGAAGAAAACAGAGAGAAGAAGTTCTAATTAAAAAAATAAATAAATAAATATGAGTGCCTGGAATTTCGGAAAAAGTTTTTTTTTCTTTTAAAGGATAAGACGAAGGTAAACAAACATATTGTAGATTGTAGTGATGGATATCAGGACATGTGGCGAAAGAAGAATGAAGCTTTCAGAAAGCAGAACATTGCTTCAATAGGTAAAAATGTTGGAGGGTCTGTTGTGATTTGGAGTTGTGTCATTACTAATGGAGTGGCCAGTATTTATGCCCTGGATACACATATTCTAAATCGCATTTTTTTAAAAATTAATTTTGGATTGTTTGTGGTGTAACCTTAATTACATATCATAGGCGAGTGATTTTTTTCCACTAATTCTCTGAGTTTTGTTCACAGAATGAAGAATGTAGGTTTCATTCCGGGCGGTTATTGTCTTGGTTAGTCAGAACGGATTCTATTCCGCAATAATTGCTCTGTTTTATGTTTCTTTATGATGTATCCAATGGTAAAGCATGACTTTCCAACAAGCTTGACTTCCCTGACACCGTGTGGATTGCTTCAATACACTACGTAGACTGCTCTTGTACACAAAAGTCTACTCCTACTTTTGGTTGAGTTCTTCTTGTCCCTTACTTTTCTTGTATATATTTCTTTTTCTTAAATTATGTTTGTATATGACAAAATCACGATGAATGATCCTTAACCCTCGGAACGCCAAGATAATTTCATCTCACGGAACGCCAAGATGAATCATTTTCGACCCATGTACCTATATTTCTCGTATCAAATAAAGTACTTGTTCAAAATCAATGTATTTTAGAGTATGGTTGTATTCATTGTATTGTATTTTTTTTTTTTCAAATAGATACTACAAAATAATGAAAAATATAGAAACGACTAATACATCATATTAACCTTGTAACCATTTTCATGGCTGCACAAAAATAAAGGTACCATGAGTCTCTTACTTATTTACACATATAAAACTACCAGAATCAAACTATCTTACTCTCTCACTCTCACATGTAAAGCACACCGTATCTGTTGTATTCCGATTCTTGCAAATGAAGCGATTACATTGCTGACAGTATGCGGAGTACTTGTCTTTACCAGTACACAAGCAGCAGCATCCACGTTTCTTCGCTCCTTGATTGAGAAATTATAAAGTGTAGGTCGTTTGGAAAGAGACGTGTGATCATTAGAACCGACAACAACTTCGTATTTTAATATAATATAAAATTTAAAAATAGTTACACAAAACGTCAAGATTCGGTCAAATTGACTCATGCTTGATTTTCTTAAGTTATTACACAATAAATACATGGGTTTAAAGTCATTTTCTAGCACAAGACTTTTGGACACGTACGTGAAGAATACACAAAATTTCACTCCTCCATTTAATGAGTAATGAACAAAAAATAATAATTTGACTGTATGGGTAATTTATGACTCGATCTTGGCGTTCCGAGGGATATAGAAAAGAAAATGTGTGTGTTTATTTTTTTTACTAAATGATCTTTATCGATGTTATGCACGAAACTCCAGAAACTACACAAGCAATGCACGAATCAACTCCTTTAGCCAGGAGAGGGTATTATACGTGATGTAATTTATATAAGTACTGTAGCACACAAATTTCAGGGAGGAATTTATCAATGAAATAGATTTTCCAAAGAGAGATAATCTTAGTGAAAAGGGAAAACGAATGACCATGCACTGTAGAAATAGGAGAACCGACTTCACCTTATCATTTGCCCCCCCCCCAGGGGGGGCCCACTTCAACTTTTGGGGGGCCGGGGCCCCCAAAGCCCCCCCCTTCCGGGATCGGCGCCCTTGGATAACAGGAATCGAAAATTCCAATTCTACGTTCATAATGTATTTAAGAAAGTCAGCGACTGGGTAGATGGAAAAGTCGTAAGACTAGAATACATGGCTAGAAAGCAGTATAAATTGGTAAAGTATGCAAAATAGTTACAAAAGCTTATAGTATGAACATTTTCAATTATGCAATCCTTCATTTTTTCAAGTAATACCTTTAGAAATGACTTAGTACTTATGTTCTTCTTCAACACGCTTTTGTCTTGAGGTCAATCGCAAAAATATGTTTTAGAGAAACTGAAAGAAAAAAATGTCCCCTATGAGTATTTGTCAATTAACGAAACAACAAACACGCACTCAAGGAATGGACTTTCCAAGAAAGGTTTGGGCACAAGTTTTCTTTTTAACTCCTTTTAGGTGTATACACTTATGAATGAAAGGATGGATGAATGAATGGAAAAGAAATATTCCATTGCGTGCTTCCTTAGAGTCTCTTTCTATCTTTCTCAATAGTCCACCACTCATACATACACACCTCATATGTAAACTGTGATTAGCAACTGTAGTAATAAAGGACTAACAAACACAATGTTTATCTCCCATACAGTAGTTTTCACTCATGGCTGTCACGGAAGCACACGCAATAAGTATTTAAATCTCCCCTTACATCCAAATGACAGAGTCGGCCTTTTGTCCGCACTAGTAATTACCAACATCCAATTATCATTTCTGTTATGTGATTACTCTATTTTCACATCCACGCCTCATTTTCTTCCTCTCTTAACACCCCCCCTCTCTCTCTCGCTCTCTCTCTCCCTCTCGCTCTTTTTTTCGTGCTCTCTCTTTTGTGGTACGTATGTGGGGTATGTACTGTATATTTATATTGGTATTAGCAAATCATTTCTAAGAAGAAAAGAGACCTCATTGAAGAATAGTTAACGACAGTAACAATGCAAATGTAACATCTGTGCACACCCAGAAGCTATGTCAAAAATTTGTCCAAGGTTTTGCATTTTTTGAAAAATTCCAACCCTCTGGTAGAATATTTTTGCGGTGTCCGCTAGAAGCAAGCAACATGCCACAAGAAAACGTGTAGGCCTCTAAACGTACCATAATAAGACTTTGCAATTGATATTTGCCTCCTCCACTATTTAAGCTAAGGTAGAACTTTCTTTTGCAGTGTGTTCAAGCTTCTTTGACTTCATCATACTATTCTTAGCAGGAAATCAGGGGTACTGACTATCGTCTTTTGCTTCCAGTTTGTGCAGGCGTTGCTTGGTTGGGATTAATTTTCCATTATAAAGGAATCTCAGATGGTAGTCTATAGTGTCATACTAAGTTCTTTACAATGTTTTGTTTAGCGTTAGCTTGTGTTCCTTCACCCAGTCACAGATTGAAGTGTCCCCATAGCCTTCTCTGTTGTAGTGAGGTAGGGACTCCTAGGCAATTAGGCCAATAACATAAATAAGATTCAAAGTCCCCAGGCACGTTCCTCGGTCATACTGTTGAATGTGTAGTGTATTAGCTGTGGGAGGTATTGTTCTAGACTAAAATATAATAATTAAAAAAAAAACTGTAAGTTAAGATATAGCACCTGTTACCTTCACCTTTAGCCTTTGCCTTCATTTCAGATCATCTGTGTATATGTTTTTCAGCAGAAAGATCTCTTATAAATAATTAAAAGAATCCCAAGTTTGAACCTTGTCCGACTCCCGACCATCCTGATTATTTACTGTTCCGCATCCTTCTAGGAGTGTAAGAGATCAAAATCCACTCAGAGTCTACACCTAAGGATTATATTGTCGTATCTACATAGGATTTTAAGACAATAAAATATCCTCAGATGTCGAAGTCGAAATTGAGATTTTAACTCCATCTGTTAGATCTCAAGGATCTGTCCATCTGTTAGATTTTAACTCCATCTTCAACTGTGGTATAAGACAGGAGTATTCGGAAGTCTGAAGTCAATTCCGGAATTCGAACCTCTTAAGAATCCACAATTCTTCAAAATTTCAACATTCAGAATTCCAAAATTGCAAATTTTCCAAAATTGCAAATTTTCCAAAATTCCGACACTTCGAAATTATGGAAATTCGACATTCCAAAATTCCAACTTTTCGATATTCAGACATTGCGAAATTTCGTTTCACCAGTTGTTTGGTCTTCTGTTTAAACTTTGCAATGTTTTATTTTAATTTTAATATCATTTCTCATACTTGTGATTCCGTAATTCCGGATTGCTTCCATCCCGAAATTACGAGATTCCAAAGTTACGGAATTCCAACTTCCAAAATTTCAAATTTCTCGAATTCCTATATTCCGGAATGGCCACACTCTGGAATTCCTATACTTTTACGGAAAATCGACATTCCGGAATTACAAAAATAGCACTGAGATTACGAAACCTAGAATTCCGTAATGTTGGAAAATTCTTCAATTTGGAAAATTCGTAGTATAGGTAAAAGGGAAGCTTATAATAAAAGAAAAGGAGCATATTATATCTCGATTATCCGTAGTTTTATGGTGTCTCCTGTGAATAAGTGGTAACAGCCACTGTCTTCTAATGAAGGGGTACCAGGTTCGATTCCGGTGGGAACACAAGTCGTTCGGAGCCCACGTTAAACTATAAGTCACGTTCTTAGGACGTTATCTTTACCCGATGCAAGACAATGGAAAACCACCATCGGTTCACCTTGCCCAGGGAACCTTCGGCCAAAACACTCATCATCATCACCGTCGTAGTTTTATGCTTTTCACGAGCGTGTTTCTTCGCTATTCAAAAATGACTGAGGTAGGGGACTTTGATTATCCCCTCCCCCGACTCCAATTACTTCGCAAACGAAAATATTACTAACATGTAAGAAAAAGAAAAGTCACAAGCACCATCACAGAATTATCCTTAGTTTTCTATTTTGAATTATTTTTAAGATCAAGAAAGAAAACTACTAATATAATTTTGTATCGCCACAAACAGTAGAAAAATTTGTTTTCGCAGTCCTATTCTCAATAGGACTATAGAACTATAAGGAAGTACCAGAACTATAAGGAAGTACCAGAACATAATTCCGACCAATAGTCACTTGCCTATGATATTCGCTGTTCAGATAAACTCAGTTCCAACGATAAGTGTATCTTAAAAAGAAAAAATGAGGTCGCACTAGTTTCCTTCCTACATTTTGATAAATCCGAAAATAAAATGAGCGGAAAGAAGTCTAAATGAATGTATAGAGTTAAATTATGTTACTTGTATTGTTCAATTCTCAAAACACTTACATGCCAGTTGTATTTTGGCATATGGCTCTGAGTTTAACCTCCGTGGTGGTGGTTGTACTGAGACGAGCGTCTCACGATCGCAATTTGTGAACTTGATGTGTAAAGAGGCATAACCGAACCTGATCTAACCTAACCTAGCCTAACCCATGGTTACTAACCTAACCTAATATGCGAAAAAAAATGCAAGAAAATATATTAATAATAAATAATATGAGCATATAGAAATGTAATTTAAAAAACAAAAAAAAAAATACTAGTCGCCTGGATTCGAACCCGGATTTTCCACTGAACAAGCAGACGTTGGAACCACGGTAAAAGTTTGCAAACAGTGATTTGTAACCTTTATTTACACAGCTCATATTCTATACCAAGCTAGTTACGTAAGAAGCAAAATGGCAGCCTTTCTGCAAATTCTGAGAGTGAGACTTTCTAGTATTCAGGAGCTTTTGTCGTTACATCAGTCTCAATAGATGATAACTGAAGAAAAGTTACTTTTAACTAAACTCAAAATATTGAAAGAACTATATCACATTTTACAAGGAAAGGAGAGTCATTACTATAGATACGTTGTGACGATTTAGCTATACGTCACTGACACTGCTACCAAATTTCTTTCTACTTGGTTGTATAAAACACGTTGGGGATGTGATCACAAGTAAAGTAGAGGTGATCTCTTCATCTTCACTGCCGATGTTACGATCAAACGAGGGGGCTTTCGGAGTTTCTTATGCTCCGCTGCAACTGTGGACTGGAGACACACACACGAGAGAGAGAGAGAGAGAGAAACAGAGTGAGGAGAAATGGCAACGTAACCCCTCAGCTCTCCCCGCTAATCAATTTTACTTCCTCCCGACCAACAGGATTCAAAACTCACGAAAGGAAGGTTTTAGACGTGGGTGTCGCTGATGTGTATTTCTTCATATCCTCGAAAAACTTTCTTGTCTCACCAGTAGATGTCCCTGAGCTCAATAACTTATTTTGGTAAAGAAATGCTGTGATTGGTTCAAGATTTCCTATTAGCTGGAAAATGACGATGCTAACCAATCATAAATTCGAACTTATCATGATATTTAGGAAAATAAGCTATTGAACTCAGAGACATCTGCCAGTGAGGCAAACAAAACTGCCTCGTAGTCAGATAGAGGTGCGTAGATATTTATGAATATAGGTTTCTGTTCTGTATGTTTCTCTTTGTCTCTAGTTCGCCACTGATGCTGAAAAGAAATAACTGCCACTGGTAAATTTCGCGGAGTGTCGTGATGCGCTTGCAGATATGCTACAACTGATACTTCAGTCATGATCAGAAAGATTTATAATTATATGTGCTCTCCTTTGATAATCCTCGATGTTGTTCTCAAGTTTAAGGATAACATCCTTCGACGAGTAGAACGTGTAAGAAGATGAATGGACCAAGGTAACCAGTGCCGTAGCCAGGAGGTGGGCACCCGGGCACGTGCCCCCCTTACGGAATGACATTAATTCAAATTAGATAGTTGTAATCGAGGGTCTGGTTGATACATGGACACACGTTCCCTAATTGCAACAGACAGTCAAGTTCACACAGCAAATGCATGTTCCAGGGTTATCTATGAATGACTACTAAACATCCAAAACAGATCGAATTTCAAGAGAAGACATTTCTCGAGTATTTCACTCTACACGGTATATGATATCGAAGATGCCGACCGGGTAGCCGTGTGGTCTAAGGCCTTAGGTCAACGACTCGAAGCTCCCGGGTTCGAATCGCGGCAGGGGTATGGATGTTTGTGGATTTTAACTTGATGTAAAGGGTCAAATCGTAACGGGCCAAAGTCAAAAGCTACTATACTTGCCCATATAAAATAAAGTTTACTAAGATATCGAAGATATATCAAGTCCGCGTATTAAATTTGAAAAGTATGAAAAGATATTTCTGTGCTACATAAAAATGAAAGTAGATCTGATTTACACTTTGTCTATATTATTTCATTATATCTATAAATTTTTGCTGTAAGGGTAGACCCTAAACGTTTTCTAAGTTCCTCGAATTTATAAAATCTAGTGGCTTGTCACGTAACAAAATGGAAACATATGCTTCTGAAGCCATATTGACTTTATTATTATTAGCGTGTTCCCTATATAGTCTAACTTTTTGGGACTATGAAAAGTGAAAATGTTTCAATTGTGGCATCTATGGACACGTTTTTCACCTAGAAGAAATTAAAATATTTGCAAGTTACTTACTACGGTTGATATTCAACACACAGAGATACACTACTGTAAATTTCAGGATAAAATATCCAGTACAAGTAATTTAAAACATTACCAAAGTGCACAAGCATTCCGGCATATCAAAAGAAAGGGACGCGCCGCCATATTGCTACGCAACTTCGCATCTTGCAAATGCCAATTTTATGTGACACTCTGGTCCTGTACTATCACAATGACAACCTCAGCCTTATAACATTGCTATATGTTTTGTAATACAGGTTTTAGCAAAACGCTGTAAACTCTCAATGACGCACACATGCCCGATG
>JAGDQP010019028.1:0-35541 GCA_022664845.1 Lepisma saccharinum
ACACTGTATAACTCTGTTTAACATAGCATGCTTGATACTGATGATTCGTTTAATAAAGGCTAGCTTGTGTTACTGCATGTTTAGTGTTTGTATGTACTCTGCATGACATTGGTTGAAGGATATGTGCAGTGCTGTATGTTTACACACATTTCAGTACAGATACTGTTTACAGTTTGTAACGGCCACTAGATTTGATAATACTATTAATTTGCATGAACCTAACCTAATCATACTTGGATACTTATTCAATACCAATAATACAAATTCTAAAAATGGCGAGAGTTTACAGGGTTTCGAAGTCGTAATTCTAATGCCTGAATTATGCTACTAATTTGTTCAAATTGTGCTTTTTGCATGTGTAAATTTATGATATTATTGACAGAGTAAACAAAACAGTAATAATGGCTATGAGTCACTTGGTATTCAAACCATTCGAAGCTGGTAAAAATTCGATAGAGAGCTACATTTCACACGTTTCGTTGCATTGCTCAGTACATGGTATTCTTGACACTAAGAAAACGGCACTATTGACATCACTCAATAGTACTATTTTTGAACGACTTCAGCAAGAATTCAGTCCGAAATTGGTATCTGACGCAACGTTTCTTGAATTACAAGACATGTTGATAAAATTATATCGTCCTAGACAAAATTTCAGGACAGCGTTTTGTATTTCATAGGGCTATTCAGCAACTGGGACAATCGGTTGAAGAATACATTCTACATTTTTTTTAGAAAAAAATCGTCTCTTTGTAAATTCGGATCGTACTTAAAAGAAGCCCTTACTGATCAAATCATCTTTGGCATTAGCGACAACAATCTTCGCAAACGTCTTTTATCTATAGAAGATTTACATTTTGACAAAGCTGTAAATATTGCCATTCAGCATCAGAGTGTTCAACAAGACTCTCTACTAGCTCAAAAACTGTAATTGGCTCCAATACATAATACTGATGTAAATATCTTTGCTCACAAAGGTGCTAATGCAAAATCGGGTAATCAAATGTCATCGTAAGTTATTTCAAACTGCAAATTTTGTGCAAGGTCACACAATAGGGGTAAATGTCCTGCCTTTAAGCAGCAATGCCTCAATTGCGGTAAGATAAGTCACTTTAGAATTAGATGTAGACCACCGATAAAGCAAAAGCAGTACTCAGAAACAAAATGCCCTAAAATACATACGGTAGAAGAACTGCCACACAATTCGGAGGTGAATAATGTAACTTATGGATTGGGGGGTTTGATGATTTTTGGATCAATTGTTATTATGCTTCCAATGAGAATTACGAGTCTCCAGCACTCTCAATCCATTTACGGTCACATCAAATTGAATTTGATGCTATAATTGATACAGGTGCTTGTAACAATGTAGTAAATAAACAAATATTGGATAGAATGCAAGTAACTATTTCTGAAGTAAATGATGTCCCTCAAATAAAAGGTATTAATAATCAGCCAATGAACATCATTGGAAGAGTTAATTTATCTTGCATCTATGGAAACAATATCTTCTTTATTAATTGGCTGGTGAGCGATCAAATGTTGCCTTATGCAATATTAAGCAGACTTGGGTTAGATAAGCTTTATCAAGGTTGGAAATGCAACTTATTAAGAAATTTTACATTTTATGGAAGTTCATATAATGAAAAAGGGCACAGACGTTGGAATGAAAATACATCTATGCAAACAAAATACAGTAAAACACAGGAATCCAACAACACTTTCAGAAATAAAACCATATAAAAATGAGAATAAAGCAAAGTTCGTAGTAAACTTTGTTTACAGAAAAAGGAAATAAAGTCATAGTTTTTTCTTGTTATGGAAGTTTGATATCTATCCTAATATATTTCTGGAACTCTTATTAAGGTATGATTCGCGTTTACAGAAGTGAAATAACTATAAATCTTATTTGAAAACAACTACTGGATCTTCTGATATATTTTAAAGTAGGCATATTAATGTTCATTGTGGTAAATGTGTTCAAAAGTGGGTTAACCCTTGATGAATTTTGATGATTATAAAATGTGCATGGAACACGTTATAAAATGCTGTGTTTACCTTGTTGTGAGCGCTAAGGGTTAAATGAACTACATATTCGTTCCTATTTAAGAAAACATACTTCAGTGAGCTACTGAAATCGTAATAATGGAAATGAGGTATTACAACAGTACTTTATGTTAGTTTGCATCCTTTTGCTGAAATGTTCTTTATGAGATATCTAAAGCGTACAAACCTAAAGGAATCTAATCTTACCGTACGTATGCTAATCAAATGTAAGCTATTGATTGTCTTTTACTAAACCGTTTTACACTGTATAACTCTGTTTAACATAGCATGCTTGATACTGATGATTCTTTTAATAAAAGCTAGCTTGTGTTACTTCATGTTTAGTGTTTGTATGTACTCTGCATGACATTGGTTGAAGAATATGTGCAGTGCTGTATGTTTACACACATTTCAGTACAGATAGGCCTACTGTTTATAGTCTATAATGACCACTAGATTTGATAATACTATTAATTTGCATGAACTTAACCTAATCGTACTTAGATACTTATTAAATTACTAATAGCTATGTACGAAAATAAACCGGATTATCTTACTTTTATTCATTTCTTACAAGGCCTAAAAATAACTTATCTTGAATGGAGTTACTGCGCATTTATCTTTATTAAAACGTAAGCAGACCATATCCAATAACAACTAACTCCAAATGATTTTATATTGTGTGTACCCATTTTTAAAGAAATATAAGGGGAGATTTGCCTAAGATGGGACGGGTCATAAAACGGAATAGTGGCAACACTGTGTCGAAAAATGCATCGCGTCGCGATTGCTTGGTAACGCTAGAGGCGACGAACTATGAAGAAAAAAAGAAAGAAAAAAGGAATAAAATGTAACTGAATATTTTGAAGGATGCAAAATTAGTTTTCTGTCGTCTGAGCATACTTGTTAGTTACAGACAAAGTATTTTAACACATGAATAGTTTCAGTTCAAGCAAGGTAGCCAAAGCATTTTGACGCCATGTATGGTTGTGCAATTTGTAATAGGTGACGAGGACAGTAACGAAAGATATGTTCTTAATACGGGACAAGTACGCTGATCCTAAGATGGGACCAGGGCGATCTCAAAAGAATGCCAGGAAATTAATTTCAGCATACACGAACAGTACGAGTAGCGTATCCTATTGATTTATACTTGAGTTTCAAGATACATAAATTAGCTCTCTCGTTGTAACTCCTCAATATAATCCTTATTCAATTTGATGCCCTTACTCCATCGATGTGGCATCCTCTTCAGGCTCTCCTGGAACCATTAACTTTGGAGATTTACGCAGGTAAAAAGGAATACGGCCAACTCCGAAAACAGAAAAGAATTTATTGTATTGAGTCCGAAGGTCCTTTTACCACTACGATTGACGAGTGGATTCAATGCATAGGTGTCACTTATCTTGTTCAGATACAAATGACGATGCTTACTACTGTGCCTCGTGCTGGTCAGGCTGTCCGGTCTTTGGAACAGTATTGTCTCAACTTAAGTCACATTTTTTTTATTTTTTTTTATCATGTATATGATTAAAAAAGACACAGACATACGTACTTTGTCTGTGATTTTTGTTATTCTTTTAAATGTGCAAAACTTAACAACGTTAGAGAAGAATGCCCAAGTTTTCAATGTATGTATTTCCTTTGTTAATAATGTATTAGTATTTCATATTGCTCTATATACGTTATGAGGGCAAGTACAATTTGGGTGTCCGTATCACAAGAATTCTCCCTATTAGTAAAACAGTGAGAAACTTTCAGCAATAATACAGAAAAGAAGTTAAAATTCTCTCCACTTACCATGTAATTTTCCCCATGTTTGGTCTTTAACATGTGAGCTGCCTGCTGCAGGCCCTGTCTGTACGTCACATTAGGAATTTCTGCCGGGAATGACAAGGCGATTATACGCTCCGTGACGTACGTCAGGTCCATGCTGTGTTCCGAGTCACGAGACCTCAACTTGGGTCGCGCCGGCCGCGTCTGGGTCACCGCCTGGAAAGAGAAAAAAGGAAATATTCTTTTATTATCTACGTACCTGGTATTACAAGCCTGCTAATAAAAAAGCATATCACTCAGGATATAGAGTATAAATACAAATTCTACCGAAGATTTATTGACAAAGTATTATCGTAACTAAAGTAGGGCTTACAAAGGCACAGGCGGAGAATGTATAATTTCAAGCGGTGTTCCTGCTGGATGAGAGGTTTCGATTGTCGCCTTGTGTTCAAGAGGTCCCGAGTTCCTTTCCCATGGAGGATAGTAGTTTGCAAAAGGTTCTGTCATTAGGACGTGCTTTTCATCCGATGGAAGGTACTGAGAAACTACTTGTTTCACCTTGTCCTGGGAACAGCGGGTCATAAACCTTGCTCCAGGCAGACAGTAGTCATAATCATCATCATCATCATCATAAACACAAATAGCGGCTTACGCTATATCATAACGATCTACTTAGTTTTAAAAAACAGTCATATCTTCGTTCTTTTCTAAAGGTATCATTGAGAAGTTCATATACTATAAAAATGAAATAACCTATTGAAAGATGGTGTTGTCAAAAGTTAATCGGAGAAGATGGCGGCCAGGGCCTTACTTAATGTAACATCTCGGCATTCACCTGGTAAAACTGAAGCTAACCCTGAAAAAACTGTCAGGATGGTTGGCCGCGGTATTCGAACTCGCGTACCTACATACTGGCGCTCCAAAGCCTGCGAAGTTACCGCCTGAACCACGAGGACTGGGTGTGATCCCGCTCATCTAGATCAAGGTTTTTCTACCCTTAATTTGAACACGCGAATTTCGACATAGTGTCAAGAATAAAAGTCAGGCGTCTATCTTCCCCATTCCATTTTCCGAAGGAGCGCTCGCCAAAGGAAGTCATTCTTGAAACAGGTGTAGACAGCAGATGCGTGTACAGTCCATAAAACGTAAATTATATGAATAAGTAACTCTTTTGTAACGTAAAATAATAAATAACAAAACTGCATCTAAAAATTTAAATCATAAAAGTTGAATAACAGTATCTGATTTATTTAAGAACTTCACATATATCTCACAAACAGAGCTGAAACGGGTAACTGGGTCTATGGGACTATTCGAATCAAGTTTCGGATCGGGTCAGTGTTGGGACCCGGTGACCAGGAGGGCAAAGGAGAGTTTTTTAATTCTTTCCTACTTTGCACTGTTGCGTTTGAACAGTGTTTCCTAATCTTGGGTGACTGATTGGTGGTGTTCCCCCAGAGTACGAAAGTCAATCGGGTCAGGTTTTGGACCGGGTCATGAGGTCCCCGTGTCACCCAAAGTGGCCTGGTTCCAGTTTTGCTCACATGATATTTTAGATAAATATGAGTATTTGACATAAAAAGATGTAATAGCCGTTCCCAACAAACAAAAGAAATAACACTACATACCAAAGTCTTCTGCTGCGACAACAGAATCTCCAGTAATCCACTTACGTGCACAGGCATCGTTAAAAAAAACCGCAGAGAACTGGATGTCTGGATGCTCACAGCAAAGTAGGTAACACTATGGTGATTCCCAATTTGGTGCAATACAAAAAAAAAGAAAAAAAGAAAGGAAAAGAGACTGTACAGATCCACAACGTCATCATATGACAACAGAGAAGTGCCAGGAATTACGTTTATTTTAATCGATGATGACATTACTTCCTTCTTTTCCCAAAGTGCATTTTTAAAAATGTGTGTATCCACAACACTTGACGTCATCATTATTGGATCAGCTGCTGAAAGTTGCTAACAACTTCACGAAGCGGACATCCGTTGGGAATTCTCGCGAAAGAAGTCAAAACCACTTTGATGAAGGTTTATTTATATTGCAATTGCTCCTATATTTAGATCTAGGCCTACTTCTTTCTTTGCCTTCCTCTCTACTCTTGATGATGACATATTCCCACTACCACTGCTCTTAGTACAACAGACGCACTACATAATTAGATATGAGTGCAGAAACAGGGTGAAGAATTCTCAGCGATGGAGACAGACATTTATTAGGCCACGTGTTCATTAGCAACACAACAATAGTTTCTCATATGATACACACTATCTTTGTTCTTGATAATTTACGATATTTGCATTCCAACTCAACACAATTATAGAGCAAATACCCAATTATCCGTGGGTGACTAACAACAGATAGCAGGTTTCTTTTTAAGTATTTTTTATTACTGCACAAGTTATTCATCGACTTACCACACTCTCATATATAACGTTGGTATAACGCAAATTCAATTTTACCGATAAATTACCTATGTCTCTAATCTTATGTGGGAACCGGTTTCTTAATGTACCTGAACAATAAAACGCGCAGAAGGTATGCTGACTACTTAAGAAGGAATGGAAAAGGTATCAGGAGATAAATTTCATTTATCTTCTTTTGAACCAAGGAGAAAAATTAGCGGTATGGAAATTTTGGACTCTCTCAACCAGATTCCAATCACATTTTCATTTCGACATTCTCGAAAAGTACCTACAATAAATTTGACTTCTGGTAAATATAATGTGACAATATACCACAATTAAAAATGATTCTCTCACTTCCATTCATTGTTTAACAAATTGACAAATTTTAATCTGAAGGTATCAAGAGAAAACGGCTCTTGTTTCTTTTCTTTTCTTCATAAATCATATGCACAGACTATGGAATTATGACAATTAGCAGAAGGAAAACATGCTTCTGCTAGCCTTCCCCACGCTATTTCATTTACACTGGCTTGAACACACACACTATGAGACTAGTTTGGTTTTGCACTTCAAGACAAAGGAAGACGAGGTAAAAAGAAATAAAAACACACACTTCTTTGCAATGAAAATAATTTTTAAGATCCGTTGTTTTTGTTCTAAGATCTTTCTTAATCCTGTTCATAGAGCCCCCTGAAGCAGTCCCAGCCCGGAGATCCGAATGAGGGACTAGTTTACCTCCGGAATATTTTACCCCAGGAGAATCCATGAACCATATGTTACTATTTCTTGACATGTTTTAGCGGTGTAGAGTTGTCAGCTCTACGACCTCGCAGTAAAGGTAGACATTCAAGATGTCGCCCTCTGTCCATCTCTGAGCCTTGCCGATGTCATTCATCTTCAGCCTCAGAGTGGTAATGGTGATGCTGCTTCCCCTCACCATGATATTTTTGTTCGGGGTTATCGTCCCCTAGCCTTTGTAGATCCCTCTACTAACTGCAAGGCAGCAGTACTGGTTTTGGTCCGCCCCGGAATATTTCCGGTACCCACCATATCTGGTCGGCATTCCCCTATCCGCCACCTGGGGAGGCGCCTGGTGGAAGACCAGTAACTCCAACAAGGCAAGGCCTTGAAACGCATTGAAACAAGGCGATGCCTTGTCACCACTACTGTTTAACTTCGCGTTAGAATATGCGATTTTAAAAATTAAAGGGGACAAAAAGGGACTATCATTGAATGGTTTGAATCAACTGTTTGTATACGCGGATGATGTAGATTTAATAGGGGACGATATAGATGCACTACAAAGCAACACCGATGTCTTAGTAGAAGCGTGCGATGAGATAGGTCTACAGGTAAACATAGATAAAACAAAATACATGGTAACAAGCCGAAGCACAGGGAATGAAGGAATTAAAAACATAAGAATTAGGGATGAGGTCATAGAGAAAGTAAACAAATTTAAATACTTGGGAGCATACGTAACAAGCAAAAATGAGGTCACGGAAGAAATAAAAAGTCGCTTAGTATCGGGGAACGCATGTTTCTACTCAGTCCAAAAACTTCTAGCATCGCGATTAATATCAAGGAAATTGAAATTAAAAATATACAGAACGGTTATTCTGCCGGTAATTCTCTACGGTTGCGAAAGTTGGAGTACGACCCTAGCAGATGAACATAAATTACGTGTATTTGAAAATAAGGTTTTGAGAAAGATATATGGGCCAAAACGGGACGAGATGACTGGAGAGTGGAGGAGACTGCATAATGAAGAACTCCACGGACTGTACGATTCACCAGATGTTGTAAAAATAATGAAATCGAGACGACTAAGGTGGGCAGGGCATGTAGCTCGGATGGGGGAAAAACGAAGATTATATTCAATCCTGGTTGGAAGGCCCGATGGAAAGAGGCCATTGGGAAGACCGAGACGTCGTTGGGAGGACAATATTAGAAGAGATCTTCGAGAAGTAGGTGTTCGTGATGAAAACTGGCTTGATACTGCCCAGGATAGAATCCAATGGCGAACGTTTGTTACTGCGGCGATGAACTTGCGAGTTCCATAAGCCATAGAGTTAGTTAGTTAGTTGTTTTTGTTCTCTACGTTCAGTAGATACCAGAAGCATTTTAACGTACTGTAAATTCGGCCACTATTTTCGATCTCTCTCTCTCTCTCTCTCTCTCTCTCTCTCTCTCTCTCTCTCTCACACACACACACACACACACACACAAACTTCCTGAATCGCCATTAAATATGAACGCCATCGAAGGCAGTCAGCATCAGTAAGAAGTATTAGCGCCAAGAGTCTCAGAATATAGAAAAACGAGATTTTGATGTTTACTAGTAGACTACAAATGAAACCACATTTGAATTTCACCGAGATTGACCTACAATATCGCAAACTCAAAGCTTTTCTAGATATAGCAATATTCCACTCAGAGTCCTTAGCAAAGAAAGTTCGAAATTTTACATTTCCCAAAGAACAAACAAACGTATAAATTATTTTAATAGTGTGGCTGCTTAGAGCAAAAAAAATAGCCAGAATCGTGACATGCTGGATTGAAGTGCCAGATTTTGCATAGTTCTTCTATACCTTCTGTATACCCAATCTGTAGGGAGGTGCCCGATTTTTGAGTCTGCCATCTTGAAATACGACGCCATCTTTACTTTCTTCAAGTTTTTCTCGACTTTTCTCCAAAAATCGCTGATTATCTCCCCCAATGATTAAGTTTAAAGCAAAAAGTGTCCAAATATCTTATTTACCATTCAATTTCCTACTTATATCTATTGAATTACGAGAGACTACATATTAAATAAAAGATAATTTCTCATCATGTACAGCAAAAAGAAAAGAAAGCCTCTTCGAACATTTCTTTATTGTTATCAATTTGTCCTCATTTTGTAACTACAAAATTCATTTTATCACTTGCTGCAGGCTAACATTCCTGACGGACAGGGCCAGGGTCAATAACGAAAACTGCGAATAATCTGTAAAGTAAATACTTTGTCCGTACATAAAAGTAGCTCAAACTTTAACTACATATTCACAATTAGCAGTGTATATACCAACATCAATTCCTCTTTTATTGTTACTCTTAATTTGCCCAATATGGTCGTATAAGAGTACATAAAAAGAATTTACAAAATGTTAGAATTAACCAATGTGAGTGTAGTAGTAGAATCAAGGTCATGAACTCATGATTGTCAACAGTAGCCTTTCATTTGAAAATAAATGGGGAATAATGATGATGAATTTTTAATAATAATAATAATATACAGAAACTGTCTTATTTTAAAAAATTACAATTTTATACATATCTATGGATTCCGTAACATTAAATGTGAATCAAATCCAAGTCTGTACGGTAAATGCATAAAACTGGCTATATTTAGACCTACATGTCTTACATCTCGCATGCAACTTCTTACTTTCATTTCGATCTGTTTCAAGAAAAGAACTATACAAGAATTCCCTCTACGATTTGAAAAGATGCCAAATTGGCATCTGGAAATTCTCTTTGATCTCTTCTAAGATTTACAGTACTTTCATTTTCTTTTTTCTCTCTAAATCTTCGATTAAAGTCTTCCGTTTTATAGGTTGGCTTGATTGACGACAGAAGGTCTTGAGGCAGAACGGGAAAGGAAATATACATCCAGACAGAACGTGGGAAATGCAACTCGAAACGCCAGTCAACCAGCTCAGTCTATTCCGTTAAGCTTCAAGACATCCAGTGCGATTTCTTGTTTGCTTCGGTTGTCTCTCTAGAGAGACACTCTCCCTTAAAGTAAGATGGAATCCACTTCTTGTGAAAAGCAAACAAGAAAAAAAGAACTGACCTTTTCCAAACAAGACTGCATTTAACGAGGATAAAAAAAAACTATATTTGATTTTGTAGAAAGTCGAGAGGTAGTAGAAAGAAAAAGATGTAGAAGCGAAAAGGCGAGAAAGAAGAAAAACGAGAAAAATAAATAAATAAAGACAAGGCTATCACACATCAAATATTATCCAGTCCACTGAGATTTTTGCTTGGTCATTGAGCTGCGTAGAATCAGATGCTTTTCGATTTGGTTTTTGACCTTGTCAACTAGTGTGAAATGTAAACGTATACGAGAAATATGAAACTAAAGGGTGAAAGATATTTCAGATCTAATTTCAGCTACCGCCCTCAAGTTATCTACAAACTACGGAAGGAAAACGACAGCTCTTCTTCAATTATGGTTTAATAGCAACAGATTTTTTAGACTTATCATTCACGGGTGTAGGACGTTTCGGTGCACGAACGTTTCGGTGTATGGATGTTGCGGTGTGAGGACGTTTGGGTGCACAGGATGATTCGGTGTAAGGGCATTTCGGTGCTTGAAAGTGTTGATTTAAATACTTTGTTACGTTCAAATGCAATCTGTGTATCATCATAAAGAGAGGAAATATTAAAAATAGAACTATCCAAAATAATTCAATGCGCGCATAATCTCTTTACACATATTCATCCACATACGGGCAACATAAATTAATGACGAGTTAGTACTGTAACAATTGAAGTGGCGTTTCAAATTAAATTCAGATGTAAGACTACGGATTTAAAATGTGACCGGACTCTCAAAATTCCATATGATTCTTATAATAGTAGTGGTGAATTAAAAACAAAAACATGTAGCAACTATTTTGGTGAGGCCTGACTGTGAGGAATCGATCATGTGCACTGAATGCATCGAAGGAAAATCAATGGTACAGCATCCTCCTGGCACAAAGATAGGATTTGAGTTCAGTTCTAGGACATGCATGGCACTCAATTTACTCTGTTAATTATTTGCAAGTTATGTTCACACTAACAAGTTACTGTGAATAATACAGTTCTTTTTCTTAATGGTGAAAGTTCTAATTCAATAATTGCTCAAAATTAAGACTATGTGCAAATTGGCTATTACAGTAATTGCTGTAGTCTGTGTTTTACGCAGAGTCCTTAGGGAGGGGAAGTGTCCTCCCAAACTTTTGATTTTTCCCTCAAAAAATTCTTACTGAGGTTTTTATAGTTCTACGACGTAAGGAATTAAAGTTTGAAATGTTTGTTACATTTAATTTTTATTACACTAAAACCTCGTTTATCCGGACTTGATGGGACTGGACCCATTCCGGATATACCACATTTACAATTTGTTTTATGGGTTTAGCGTCTGCAATTACATAAACAGTTTACCAGAATTACTGAGGAACATATGATGGTACAGGTAATATAGTAAAACACTGCACTGGCAATATAATAAGTATATACGAGCAAATCATAATGCAGGAACGACGCAAATAAATCACAGATTGGTATTTATTTATTTATTACGTCGTTACATCTTACAGAAGTAAAATTCTCTGACATGATTAAGGTTACATCAGGAAGCAGGTAACAACTAACATCTTATGTATCGAAATGTTATGTTCGTTATTTAAACACTGCCGTTGTTATCTCGCATAACAAAGAACAGATTCCCATGACTGTTTAAAATTAAAATGTCGTAAATATTATTATCAATAATTCACCATTATATTTAGAGTAACACAAAATCATAAAAGTCATATAACACATTGTTCTGCATTGTCGTTACACTTACACGGGCTGTTACGAGATAGATAGACTGAGAAGTCTTATGGATAGTTCGTAAACATATTTTGTGGACAACAAACAGTGTTGCTATCTCCATGAAGAAAATTAAATACAAGGTCTGTTCCAAAAGTAATGAGAATGCTTTTTTTCTCGACCGCCAGGCGCGTTGGGAGACGAATTGATCGGCCTGTGAGTGTGATATGGGATATCAGGTACACAGCCAGAGCCAGACCGCCGTCAGTCGCCTCTGAGCCTTCGCAGAGTGTGGATCGTTTGTTAAGTAAGCGGCTGTCTTAGTGACGCGTCACGCGAACAAATGCAGCGTAGTCGTGCACGAAGTTATGCGATAAAGTTTTTTTTTTTTTTAACTCGAGAAAATGCATCGGAAACACTTGAAATGTTACGACAAGCTACGCAAAGGAAGCGCTATCGTCTGCTTAAGTTTTCCATGGCATAAGGCTTTTAAGGATGGAAGAGAAGATAGTCTTTCTTGATGGTAAAGGAATCGTCCACAGGGAGTTTATTCCGACTGGACAGACAGTAAATGTAACATTTTACGTCCTGGTACTCGACCGATTAAGAAAAAGGGTCATGCGCGTCCACCAAGAGATCAAGAACGCCTCGATCCTTCACCACGACAATGCGTCGAGCCACACTGCGTTGGCGGTGAGATAATATTTGACTACAAAACATTATAGTGCTCTCCAACCACTGTACAGCTCAGACGTTTTCCGTGCTACTTCATTTTGTACCCTCGCATGAAGTCTGACCTGAAAGGAACCCATTTTGGGACCATCGCAAACGTCCAAGCGGTTGTGACGAGGGCTCTGAACAGTATCTCCGTTGAAGACTTCCAGAGCTTTTACGGAGAGTGGCAGAAACGTTGGACTCGGCGTATAGACTCGAAAGGGAACTACTTTGAAAAGTTGTAAGTGTATTTAAACCTAACTTCAATAAAAATAAATTTTCAGAATAATTCTCATTACTTTTGGAACTGACCTTGTACTAATAATATATATCTTAATCATACGTTATTACAAATGAAAGTTACGTTCATGACTTTGTCTACTAGCATTCATGATGAGTGTTGAATATCGTCCCAAAACATTGGGTTTCTAAATAAAGAGGATCACAATTGAAATATGAATCGATAGAGGTTTGTCGTTGGCTTCTACTGGATGGAGATTTTGTTAAACCAGTTTGTGCCCCTTAGTAAAGACTGAGGTACAGACTTCTAATTAGTAGATAAAGAAGCCGAGCCGAATGACTTGTCTCTTTATAAAATAATCACTACTATAAAAGGTAAGGAAGCGCGATAAATTTTGATTCAGGCTTTACAAACTTATTGACAAAAGTTAAACAGAAATACTTGTAGTCTTAATTTTTTTATTTAACTCACACATTAGATCGATTATCCTGTTTCCTGTCTATTCATAAGCGATAACTCGTTATTCGAAAGGTCAAATGGTGCTCAAAAATTTTCAGAAAATGATTATAGTTACTGCATTCATCTCTTTAGTAATATTTCCTTATTTTGTGATATTTGTATTAATATTTTTTTCTTTTCAATGTTGAAGAGTATGACTGCCTTACATCCCGAGTACTTGAGCGACACAAAACACAATAGTAAAACTTTTATCTGTTCTTTGGTGTGACTTGATCCTTTAGTAAATACCGTTGATAACAGACACAGTGCTGCAAAATACTATATTGAAGCTATAAACTTTGTAAGGAGGGAAAAAAACATAGTTTCTCATGTGATAAAGCATCACAGAACGATTTGCAACTTGTACGAAGTAACGGAAGCAGAAGATAACATGTAGCAGATGAAGCCAGGTATTCCCCATGCTTCCCTTACTCTACACACCATAGATGTTTAAAACTCAAATTGCAAGTGAGTCAAGAAAAAAATAAAAAACCGGGGAATTCCACTAATGAAGTAGGTACCAAAGGATATACTGAAAAGAAAAAGTCCTAACAAAAACATACATTGCATTTTGGAGATAATTGGGCATGACATGATATCCTACTCTTAATTTTGAAAAATCCATGTCAAGATTATGACTGAACGAACGAGTGACAGAAAGTCAAACTGTGTTTATGTTTGCAAATAATTTTAGCAGTTATCAAATTAAGCACAATTTTATTACAATACACTTTTAGTAGTAAATTTAATTTTGAACAAGTGGAGAAAACTTAAAAAATATTTTCCTAAATTGAACATTAAGGAAGAGGAAATAAAATTATAAAATTTAGTTTGAGATGGTAAATTTGAAACTCTGAATTATAATTACCAAATATTTTTCCTTTGTTGATCTACTTGAATGCTGCGATCACGTAGTTGTCCAAATTGCCTGTTTCCCATATCATCTAAAAAACAGTATCGGGAGGACCAGGGTTCGTCCTGGCCGAGCTTTTTCCTAGTTTCCTTCGGTCATGCAAGGTAAATGCTCACATGGTACATTGTTGTTAGAAAGTGGTCTTTTTAACTGCTTTTTATTTGAAATCCAAAACAGAAATTAATGTAAATAATTATTCATGAGTCATTTTTTTTTGATTATGTGAGTTATTTAAATGTAAAGGTATATCAAACCCGGTCGGGGAAATTATTATATACTTATTATTAATTATGTAAATATTATGTATGTATTTTGTGTTGCTTATATTATGAATATTTGGATGTCTATTTTATTCTGAAATATTTTTCAGCATAGCCCTTAAAGAAGCAGCCTCTTTTGAAATTAGCAGGCAAGGCAGCCCACCACTTTAAAACTTACTTGTTGGTTACTGAGTAACTTTTTTTTTTCCTATAGTAGAATATAGCGGCAAGTCATAGCTTTTCCTCTCCCATGACTTGTCGCTGAGGGAAACCAGGGGGCTAACTTTCCATTTTGAAATTGTACGTAGGAGGGAGGATATTGGCCTCGATATATAAGGGTATATATCAAGGGGCGGAGAGTCGAATCACTCGAATCTTTCATTCTTACGTGAACTGTCGTGGAAGACGTACCCATCGTTGCCAGCGGCGGGCAATGGTGCAAACTGGAGACCAGCGAGATGCAGTCAGGTAGCTAATGTGGCTGTACATATGAGTAGATTAAGATTTTGGAGTGGGAGTTCTTTTGATCAAACCCCGAAACGAACTTCTTATATGTCATTCGTATTTTGAATATTGCAAATTTTTAAGTTCCTAATTTTCCAACCTCGGGAATATAATTGATGTACCGCGAATTTGAATTTATGTCTTGACTTACCGAACTGCTGCGAGTAAATTTATTTGAGATGTATCTGAAACTGGTGGATTCTAATCTGTTTTAGATTGAATTTGAATATTAAGGTGGGGGCACTCGCTCGACTACTGCCGTCTGGAAAGTGCATTGCAAACTCTTGAAATCGAAATACCCAAAGTGGCCCTTAAAGTTTTGTTGACGGTCTTCTACTGTCGAAGATCTGTTGCGGGAGTAGTTTAATTTGATTCTCTCCAATTGCCCATCGAAAGTAAATTATTTATAACTAACTGTAAGTAAAGGGAGGATTTCTTAAGGATTCACAGAGTGACTTGTTAAGGTTTAGAGCACCTTCCCAGATTATTGCCGACTGGGATTGTGCATTGCATTTTGATATTTGACAACCCCTATTTGTCCTATTAAAGTTAGCATAGAAAATATATTGCAGACTTTCTGTGGAGGGAGGAGAAAATGTTGCTGCCAACCCACTGTCCCAGGGAGACCTAATAAGTAGAGAGGAAATTAGAGGTGATATTTATTGAATCTATTATGCTTTTAATTAGTTAGCTTTTGTGAAATAAATTGTTGAAATTATGTACTCATTCAACAGGCAGCGCACATCAAAGAACCTCTAGTAGGCCCAGGTGTGTAGTGTGACTAGGGCGACCACCAGTTTGGTGTAGGTAGTCTGCGAGAGAGGTGGACGAAAGTAAAATTCGAATAGGCTCCTAAAGACTATTGCCGTCTTTGGTCATAGGTTAGGAGAGAAACTATCGTCGTTTCTCAACTTGGCCAGATACCTATTGTCGGTATCTGGATAGACGAATTGAACTTGGTGTGACTATTGCCGTTGCACCGGGTAGGGGGCGCGTTTGATTGGAATTTGGGTGGTTCAAGAAACGATTAGAGAAATATACTTTAATTGGGATTGAATATTTCTTCAAGGCTCCGCTTAGAGAGAAATCAAGATAAAATAAACGCATAATATTCTGTATCTAAAATACGTTTTTGATTTGGTATTAATCTGATCCAAGGCCCTCTCTAGAATAAGCAGTATTTTTACGATAATTAATTTATGCAGAAAGTATATTAAGAGTGTATCTTCGAGTACTCTGGTAAATGTCTTCATTGGAACCCTGTTCTATTTCAAGAATAAATGAATTAGACAATCCGTTAGGTATAAATATATGTTTGGCGGGATTGCATACACATAAATTACGAAGGGGTAGATTATTAATATTTCTGCCACGATAATAATTACATTATAGGCTAGCTGGCTCCTGTGTTTCTGCTATCAGTCATTTATTGCAAGTCACGTGTTGCTATATTATTTTGCACCTGCGCTAACCCAGGGGCGGAGTGAGGAATTCTCGCGAAGGCAGGATCGTCGGAGGGCGACATCCCTGGATTGTATGATTCTCTTCTTTTACCGGAAAGTGCAGATAGTTTTTTGAACTCCACAGCCTGTGTATGTACGAGCAGAGGACCATAGCCTTAACATTGTGAAAGGTCAGAGCCAATTTCTCCCAAAATCCTTCCCATTGCTAACAAGTATAAAATGCTCAAAGACTAAAATAAAGTAATAAAAATAAACATATTTTAACATTTAACATTAGTAATTACAGATAATAGGATAAACGGAAGTGATTTTACAAATAAAAGGACTCATTTACGCTTCAACAATTAGCGTTCAGTGCAATATCAACACTAAAATATGACGAAGTTACAAACTCTACTGAAATTATGTTCATTTTGTTATTTTTAAATTAACGTAAAAAGTGATAAAGTAGAGACATGCCTCTGCGATTTAAAAAACTACAGGGCTCCTAGGTCAAACACTTAACCAAATTTTGTATGATAAGGAAATGTTACAAAGGTTACTGCTATTTTCGATACACAGGAGTAAAAAAAAAAGAAAGTTGCCAACTTCACCCTATCCCTATCTCTTCAAAGACAATCTAAATGTCAAAAAGTTGAGAGAATTTGAGAAGCAGCAAATTCCTTGATAATTCAATTGTGATTCCTTTTTAAGCACAATAAGCTTTGATGAAATCAATGAATGTTTGCCAGAACAATAACCAGGCTGACACACAGGCACCAAGTTCAATTTCATGACTCAGAATGGTAGGAAGTAACGGAAGGTAATTTGGTGATATTTTTGCAAGAAGAATGAATGACAAGTGTCCTTTTTATAAGAAGAATGACAAAATATTTTTGTTAATACTTATAAATACATTGGAACCATCCTTCTAGGTAATGTTTTCACTAGTTTACTAACATATAATAATAAACACACAGTAATTGAAAAACAATGAAAACAACACTAAAAAGGAATGTTATTTTGTGACAGTGGGTAGGTTATTTGGTGGCATTATGAATTACTAACCAGAATTTTCCCTAAACAAATGTACATGAAACAAATGTATCGCACTGGTTCATGGACGATTCTTCACAACAGTCGTCACACATGAATATGGTTATGTCCTCGTCAATGTCCTGTACATGACAATTTTCATGAAATGGTTGCAAGAAAAAGCTGCACTGAATTCACGTTGCACTTGTCTTGCTTTTGACATCTTGTGAATACCAAAATCTACATTTCGTACACATCCAGGTATCATCATACTTGTCTGAACAAGTGACGTTCACTTCCGAAAGTCCTGGAGAAAATTCATGTTTTTCACAGTTTTAGATAAGGCTCACAGGCTTGAAATTGACTGAAACGCCATGAAGTCTATGCTAAATCACTTATGGATATTTATACTTTTCTGACCTTGAAAAAATATTACAGATCCTTGTGCACAGAATGGCATACAGAAAATAAAAAATAAAGCACTTTCCATGGATTTCACTTAATATTAACGTACCGGTAAAGTACAACACAAAGTTTCTCTTAGATTTCTGCCAATGACTGATCTTTGTTGTCCAGAGAGCGAGCAAAGACATGGCATAAATAGTGGACTGAAAATAGATGGCATGCTATGAAGATTAAAGTACGTGTCATGTCTCGTAAGAATTATCACCAAATAACATATATCACCGAATAACCTTTCCTTACCCCATGAGAAGTCCTGAAAATGGGTGTTCTAAACAATGAGGATATCACAGTTTCTTCTGTAAATTTTGATTTTGAATTTGAAATTGTATGTATGGTATTTAGGATAAGGTAGAAGGGAGGTTGTGCGAAGGAATTTGATCAGAGCCAAGGTTCGAATGAACCAGCGTGAGTGAGGAAAGAGCATGGAAAACCCTCAATCAGAATAACTAACCACCCTGTCAGCTCGCACCAAGGACCTTCCAAATGCCAAACCGACGCTCTAACAACTTACCTAAATCAGCTCGGTGTAAAATCTTTGTCAAAAAAGTAACATATAACGTAGCTGACAAAACTAGAACAGCATAACGAAGAGAAGCTACATTTTTCTGTACATCTGGAAACACTGTCTCAAAACCAATAAAAAAAAAGCAGGTTATCTCACGTTTCCACAGATTCTCACTGCAAATCAAGTGAGTATACGAAATTCAATTTCAAGCTTTGGCAAATATCGTCTCTTCCCGTAATCTAGGCCACTCATAAAAGAACAGACTGTTTAGCAAACAATAGAAGGAGGAAAAGCAATAATCAGAGTCTCTGTAATGGAATTTCGAGGATTAAAATTTGGTTTTATATAACATTATTCACTTACAGCGACCTCCAGACCCTTGTCCGTTATAATCCAATGGTATTTTGTGCTTAGTGTAGAAATGGAACTAAATTATGATAAAATGAACATATATCTCGGTTACTATTGTCCCTCTCTGCTGGATTTAATTTTCTCTTTTTGATGTACAATATTGCCAGCTTTCTGTAATAAATATCCACACGGTGGATCCAGTGACTGAACGAGGTAATTCAGAGACAAAGTACAGTAATGTTTTCGTAATCGAAAACTTCGGCGTTAAAAATCGTGGAAAAAGTCCTCCTGATTAAGGACATTGAATACTTATTACGATTTGGTAAAACTTATAGATACCACCATGACAATGGTTATGGCTCATCATATACATACGCACAAATAGGGTCACTGAGTTTTTGTTTTTAAGTCGGTTCACAAACGGTGTTGCCATCAATAATCACTTGAAACTACCTAAACACCAATTTTAAAGTAGCGAAAGTCTTATCTTACAAACTCTAGAATTAGGTAATGTGTTCGTCGCTAGAGCATGCACAAAATGTAGTTCAATCTCTATGCACACTATAGAATAGTGAGAATCCCTGGTAGCTAAATACAGCTAGTTTTAGATAGAAAGTCGCTCAAATGGCAATACTGTTCACAAATCAACTAGAAATAACTAATTCTTCGTGAAATCATCCTTAAAGGTAAGCAAACCCGCTATTATTTTGTGCTCTCTGGGTTGTCGATCTTCCAGGGGACGTTAAAAACCTGTTTTAGCGTTCTGATCTATTTATTCTTTTTACATGTAGCTTAAAACATACTGTAACGGGACCATCACGAGAACATCCTCCTCAATAACGCAATAAGGTTTCATTAAAATCGCTGCATCCATACAGAATTTATGTCCAAACAAATATGACAACATATACATAAATATCGAGTTGAAATAAATCTTATTTTGAAGTAGATTTTAGAAAAAAAAACTTCATGCATTCTCGAGTTATGCTGTAGTCACTTCATGTATTCTGTTAGACATAACAAAAGGTGTGTTTACTAAAATTTGCTGTGAAAGTAAATATTATTGAAACAGTTCCGTTCACTCAGCATTCATTCTCAGCGCAACAGGAAGAGAGTATGAAATATCGTTCATAATAGCGTATTACTGTTATTTTCCTCCAAGATAAGAATGTATACAGATACAAGAGAGTTATCATTGAACTCGCAAAAGAGAAAGCAAAAAAATCTAAAATAAACTTACCACATCAATAACAATGTTTCCCCACGGACAAGATAGTGTCGTTTGCCTAACCGGTATAGTCACTATTTAGTCGCTTCTCGAGTACAAGTAAAGAAAAAAAAATACGGAAAGAAAAATATTCTTAAGGGGGAGAGAAGAGATATGCATAAAAAAACACAAACACTAAACAAACGTTTTAGCTATATGAACAAGCTTTACATCAATAGCAACTTAACATGCTTCAGCGTTCAAAACAGATTACTATCACACTTAAAAAGAGATCGAACAGGATGGTATTAAAAGCAACAACATTTATGTACATAGAAATATAAAGAGGGGGGGGAAAGAAAGCACATGTATGTATGTATATATGTATGTGTACAAAATGCTATATCACGTGTGCACTATCTGAAAGCTCAAGTGCTATTAATGCGCGATGTTGCCAAGTTTACTACCCCTCCCTACACACAAAACAAAAACGATTTAAAAAAAGTAAAACTACAATGTGTATGATCACTGGTGCAACTGCACGATTAAATTGCCCGCTTTAGCATCTAAGATACAACACGGCTTTGTTATGAATCTACATAGAGAAGTGCCATTTTGTTTAATTGGCAGACGTGCTTTTTAAAAAGACTTTACACGGAAGCAGAACTTTTTCCGCTTTTTTTATTTTCATTTCGGTCGATGTTTTGTTTGCTTTTAATATGCTTGAGGTTTCGCTCGTTTACAACCAAAGCAAGCAACAAAGGATCGATAAGGTGCGTCTCAACACGACATACGATGGTGAGGAAAAGTATTGAAGAAGAACAGGGCAAATATGAGCGAAGAAAACCACGAATATGAACCAATGATTAATATTGTACAACAGAGACATATGTAAATAAGCGTACATGGAAACAGGCTTGTTCAATAAGGCGGGATTTTTGTTTTTGTTACAGAAAGATCACAAAATCTCTACAGGAATTAGATACGAACTTACAAGTTTAAACTTGAGACCCCAACCTCTCTCTCTCTCTCTCTCTCTCTCTAAAATAATGTATCTCATGAGTGGACCTTTTATTAACAAACTGTCAACACAAATAATCACGTTCATTATGTAAATATTTACGTCCCTTAACTACATTTTAAAAATGAATACACTAGGTCTAAAAAAATAGTGCAACAAACTTCGTTAGGTTATTAGTACATACACAATAAAACAAGAATCACAAGTTTTTATGAACATATGTCCACGATCGAAACTACAGGCACTCAATCAGGAACATATATACGAGTTTGTTTCGGGAGGGATCCACCGGCTTTCTAGGGGGGGTGGGGGGTGTCCAAGATGTGTCTCGGTAGAAAATTCATATATATATATATATGTGTGTGTGTGTGTGTGATTACGCCTTCTTTAAAAAAAATATTTATCCGGCATAAAACTCAGAATTTTGGTGGATGGGTCCGGTTTTACAGTGTAGCGCTATTACAAAAGACGTAATATTTCGACAAATAATGATTTAAGAGATGTCAGTTTAGCAAAGGACAATGTAATTTAAGTAAAAGGAATGTAACTGAGTAAGGATTACGATTTAAGGAGTGTTCCGTAAAGAGTATTCCAATTTTACTGTGAAGGAATTGACGTTATTCGCTACAAAATTATAGGAATTACCTTTAAACTGGACACTCCAATCCTAAATTTAGCTTTAATATATTTCTTGGGTCAACCTTGCATTATCATAAAAATTCCAAAAATCAAAATATAATCTAACCAAAACATTAAATATAAAATTAATTATATACAGTGAAGCCTCTAGTAACGGACATATTTTGTAATCCCCGGCCATCGCTATAAGAAGAAACGTATTGACAAACCTCTCTAAAGCGGACACTCTGTATTGCGGACACGGACAGTGTTTTCTGTCATTTATAGGCAATATTTACCTCCCTATAACGGACACTTTCATAGCCATTTAAGGATACACCGCGGAATGTCAATATGCCGACTGTCCTGTAGAATGGTTGAACAAATTTCCTTCCACAGTTCGTAATTACAGTATGAAAAACATTTTTAACGCTGATGGAACTGGACATTTTTTTGTGCACTTTCGGCTAAAAATATGCTTGAACGGAGAAACGTACTCCAATCGGATGGTAAAATAGCAAAAGAGCGGCGCAAGACATCGAAGAGGAAATGGAAGAGAAGAAATCGTGTGTAGTGAAAAATTGAAGAAAAACAACCAATTTCTCAATTTTTGGAGCATTTCTACTTCTCTCTCTTTCTCTGTTACTCTCTCCATGAAAAAGTCACAAACATACGGAAGATGTAATATGTAGTGATTATCGAAAAGTACCCAAAAAAATATATATAAAATGTTAATTGTAAGTTGTGCCCTGAACATAAAGTTCAGCTTAGGAGGGTAATGTAAGAAAGATTTTAGTTATATTCATACAGTATAATTGCTTCATCCACCAGTGTATGCGCTTTGATTGTATATGACATTGCTCACTAATTTATGTAAGATGGACACCTCTCTACAGCGGACAATTTTCGATTCCCCGTAGCTGTCCGCTTTAGAGAGGTTTCACTATATATTCGGACGTCGTCTCGGTCGCTTCTTTTCTCTAGGAATCCACTGTAGTACATTTGTCGTCCACCTTCCATCGAGACGACATCCGAATGCAAGATGGGTAGATGAAATAAAGCGTTTTTCAGGAGCTACATGGATGAAGATAGCAGAAGTCCGAGAGATATGTGGAAAGAAAAGGGGGAGGTCCTCATCCAGCAGCGGATAGAAAAAGGCTGAATATGATGATGATATGGTATATACAAACATTAACAATAAGCAAGTTATTCAATACCATGTTCTTAGTACACGCAGATATACACTTAAAGAAGCGTAGATAATATAGAAGTAACGCTGTGTTTTATAAACATCGTATTCTATAACATCTATCTCGTTAACATTTACAACGCCCCACAATACAAGAAACATACATATCTATAATATAGTATACCAGTTAAACGTAAACATTTACATTTTCCTAAATTTCCTGAATATCTGAAGGACCATCATAATTCCAATTTTCACACAAAAACTGAATTGCGTTTACGTGAAAGATACGGAAGACGCAATGTCGCTCACACATACTAGTTTTAAAAGCATCCACATTACTGCAGCGCAGGTTAACTAACTACTATTAGGGCGCCTTCACACTAAACTGTAAACTTTGTCAAAATGAGTTGCGCATGAAGAAATGACCGAAGTAGCTCACACTAAGGATACTGCTAAGGTGATCACGGCGCCTCGGCATGAAGAGTATAATAGACTCCAAGGAAAGTCAACATGTCAATTTCCTCTGAACTGAGTTTTCTAGAAATTTGTTACTTGATTTGGTCTCCGTATGGCCAATACGGAAGAAATAAAGAGTGGAAAATCCGGAAAACTAACTAAAATTAATCTATTGTGAGTTTCTTGAACGTAAACATCCTTCCTGGGAAATTGATGGATTCATAAGAATTCAATGCAGTTTCCCGTTTCTGGTTCGATGTGAAGGCACTCTTAGTGTTATTCGTTAGTAAACTAAGTAAATTAATAGAATTTGATGTGTCTGAACATGGAAAAATCTCACTGTATTCATTGTACACGTAGATATACACGGTTAGGTACTTTCATTACCGCGTTTGTGAAGCACTCATTTTCGCGCATGACTTTGCAATACCGATAATGCAAAGAGCTTGTTTTTACACAGAAATAAAAGTACTTAGATTATATCAGAGTTACAGTTCGAGCTTGATTAGAAAATTGCGTGTTTTGTAGACAAGTAGACGGTATTGAAGCTCTGTTATTAGAAATATATTGCCGTTCCCTTGAAAACGTATATTATTAGTTTCAACATAACATGAATCACATCAACAGACTCAGTGGCGTAATAACTACCCTCGCAATTCCCGAAATGCACAGGAGGATAAAGTCTGAAGATATATATAAAAAATATATTTAAAAATCTTTTTAAAGATATACTCTTCTTTAAAAAATCATACTAAAAAGTAAAAAATAATTTTGTTTATGCATGACTAAAAAGAAAAAACATGGGGCGCGCCAATTGAATAATTTACAAAGTGACTGTATATGAGAGAGCGTCCCATGCTTTTCTTTTTAGTCATGAATAAACAAAATAGTTTGTCTTTAAAAAGTTTTTTTCTAATACTGTATAACCCAAATCCTAAAGTGTACTGCAACCAGTCAAACCGCACATCGTTCCAGGCTAGTATTTATGGGTCATAGTTTTTTTAAAAAAATATTAAAATATGCTTTTAAATATAGAAATATATGAAAGTAACAACAGAATATTGTACTGTCACCCAACTTAAGTCGCTATGCGAATTTTCATCATTCTATGACACCGGGAAATGAGTTAAATTAACGTTCCAAGATTTGAGGACACCACGAATCATTTTGAACTAAAGAAAAGCATGTAATAATAAACTTAGGCCATAGTTGCTTTTCAAAAAGTAAACAGTTAAAATCCAATCTCATGTAAGAGGGAGGGAGTGGGAGAGCGCGCGAGCGAGAGGGGATACCGGGTTCAAAGCTTATATTTATTGTTTAGAACCAAGTAAGCTACTGACGGAATTTCCGGAAATTGGATCAGAATTATTTTTCCTCGCGAGGCATAAATCTATCAAATTAATGCGTTACTTTTGCTGGTCCCTTTGGTAACAATGATGTCAATATAGCTTGGTATGTGATTCAACTGTGCCAAATAAAGTAAATTTCAGAACATGATGCATAATTCTTTTTTTCTTTAAAAAGTAGGCAGGAAGACACGAACAAATCATCGATTTAATTTCAGCGACATATAGAGCCCGGTAGGTCCCAACTTTTGGAAACGAACACTAGAGTGGTGCCTAGGACATATCCCGGCTAAAAATCATAAGCTAACCTTATTATTATAATTATTAGATTAACGGATTAAATCCTCACAAGGAATTGTATAATCACTTCTAGTATCCCTCATTTCTACGTGGTGTTAAAACTTGTTTTTAACACTCCCTGCAATAGCAGCTACAACAGTAAGGTCTTTATCGATTCTCGAAGTTAAAATTAAGAGCAATGAACGCAGTTCGATAATGCAGGAGCGTTTGTCTTCTGAGTATGATAAGAAAGGCGTTTGTCTTCTCTGAGGTGGAAAAAGCAGGCTCATTAAATCTTGCTATGTTAATGGAAAACTTCGCTTGGAAGAATACTGCAAGTAAAAGGCGATTCAACGTTCAAGACTAATCGCAAGTAAAAAGAGCATGTTTCATCAACTGAATCATTATTATTATTACTGGAGACTTTTCTCGCAGTGCTCCCATGCCTGGCGCTCTGGGGCGCACTCAGCCTTATATCAAATTGAGTACCAGAGTGTCCTTGGTATTCTCCTGGGCACATTGGGAAGGTAAAGGCGGTCGAGCGTGGGACTGACCACCCCACCTCATTTTGTACCGTAGGTCAAGAAAATGTGGAGCGCTACCTTCATATCCCCCATGCGCCGTTCACGGCACGTGCGTATCACACAGGGGATAGCATTAACTTTTTTACCTTTATTATTATTATTATTATTATTAATGCCTCACAGTAGGATTCTGAGTCTGCAATTTCTCCTGTTTGTTAGTACGTTTAGCTGAGGTGTCCCCAGTAGGTTTATAAAGATCTTTCAGGTGTATCCAGTAATTTCAGAACTGTATTGTAGAGGCAGTACAGTATACAGTATGGTGGAGTATCGTTTACTGATTTATTTTGCTGCAAAGGAAGGATTTCAGTGTTGAGGACACATACAATTTCCTTCCTCTTAGCTGACAGTCTTATTGGTTTGTGGGATTTTGGTTTGGTAGTGGAGTCCTGCCTTAGAACCTTGTAAATAAAGCCTATTATTACTACTACTATTATTATCATGATAATAATCATTACAGACCTTAAACTGTAGGCATATTCTCTTGATTCTATAGGAAGATGGGGAGCATCTGTCACTGACCGAACTACTTGCTGTTAAATATTGCATGCTGTAAAATTCTGGGCATGTTTAATTTCCCAAACCAAGCACACGTAACACAAATTCTTTTCAATACAAACACATAAAACGGTCCCCTCCGAATAATATTCTAAATTATTTCTTTCTAAAAGTTATAGTGTAAATCTCAATTGAGACATCGAGGACCTGAAATAAATAAACAAATTGAAGGAACGAAACCTGACCCCTTGGCGGTATACTACCCAACTTCGAACAGACTATGTTTGGTTGCATAACCTTTAGCAATTGATATTTTAACTTACGAGTGAATGATCTGTTGATCACAAATATCAAAAAAGTTACAGATGTAAGGCGGAAAAAATTCCGCGGATCAAAAACGTCTTTCTATTGAAGTCTAAAATTTTTATTCCATCATAATGGTATTACTGTAAATAGGAAAGACAATTACATGTAATATTTAACTATTTTAAAATTTACACAGCACAATAACATTCAATCTTTGCTTCACCTGTGATAAATAATCTTACTGTTTAATTTTCAAGAACAGTCTAAACCAGGAATAAAAAAATATTTAACTTCATAAAACATTATTTATATCAATATATTTGCGATGAATTCTGAAAGACTCTCTTTTCCAAATTTTTGACAGCAAATTGAGGTAAAGAAAGAGATTCGCTAAATGTTTCATATGGAGTAAGCAGTAATATGACGAAATCTAGACAAACAAAAAGAAACAAGAAATGTACTTAGAAAGCTTTCAGATGGGGCTGTGGACGAAAATAACGTAAAATAGATTGAAAGAGTGAAAAGGAAGTATTGCGGGGAATATTAGAAAGGAAACTGGTAGGAGTAATGAGAAAGACGAAAACATATTGGTTAGGACGCATATTGCGTGGAAATGATCTGCGGAGAGAAAAATTGAACGAAAGAAGGAAAGTGGAATGGTTATAGGCATTAAAAAACTTAAGAAACTTTAGGCAGATAATGGGAGATAAGCAGGATTAAGAAAAATGGACAGAGCCCAGTGGAAAAATGTTGTATGACAAATCTATTAAAAAGAAGAAGCTAATGAATTCAATCAAAATATCTAAGAAAAAAGACAATTTCCATTGCAAACATAATTATTAAGTCATTATTTTGCAAGAGTTGAAATTAAAATTTCGTTTTTGAAGTAACCATCTTCCATTAGATAAGAAAACCTGCTTGCTAGATCATAACCAAGAAATTCTGACTACTGCGATGCGAAGGGTCCATTTTGAACAAAGAACCACAACTAAGCCCTGGAAAAAGGCTGTAGGTGTCTGACGGACACCAAAGGCAAAGCACAGAACGAAGAATAGGAAACTATCCTCCAAGCAATCCTTTAACTTCCAGTTTCTTGGGTTCTATTTTACACAAGAGATGAAATAAATTAATATTCAAACAAGGTGTCGGTAAACTAAGATCATTTTACGTATGCAAGAAGAAATATTACCTTCGTTTACTAACAAGCAAATATACGAAAGGACAATAATTTCTGGTGTTCTCACTATGCTGTGTTAAATACTAAATACTGCCATCTCCTCATTACAAAAGATAGCCACGTACAACTACTGCAATGGACGATAAATAAAATACGAGTCCAAACTGAACATCAGCAGCACACAAAATACATACCAAGCTGTTTGTTATGCGCTGAATGATGTCCATGTAACTTGAGAAACAAGCACTTCTGATCGTTTCTTTTTATCCTATAACGTATTTAGTGCCACTCCTTAGGAGAGTAGAATACTAATGTCAATATTTCACATTAACGCGATACCGAAATGACAATTTATTACTATTCTGGTAGGAAAACCTAGTAACAGACACTCTTCAGTACTCCTTCATATCTGAACTCAAGCGAATGAAAGTGACAGAATCTGAAACGTATTTTATCTGTTTTGACAACACTAATATGGAAACACGTTCCGTTAGTAACACACTTTTGTATCTTAGTGTTTATTTGCAGACAACCCCCCCCCCCTGGGCTTTTTTTTTAAAAAAAAAGAGAAGAAAGAAACATTTTCTTCCAAGATTCTGGCTATGAATAACGTAGGCCGTATGATGGTTTATGAAACCAAAAATATTCTAATTGGGTAGGAAGTTTCCAAACGAAGAATTTCCAACAGTTACAAATCTTACAAGTAGAAATGCATTACATTAGGAAACTACAAGACTAACACGTGCAATTCAACCCATCGTTTCGGTTTCTGCCGTCTGCAGGAAGGTCATTGTGGTAGAAACTATTATATCATGTACTTTCAGGACCGGAATTTTAGATAAAAAGACGTTAATGAAAATTACACAGAAAAAATATTACTGAACTGAAAAGCAAATTGGATCTCTGTTGTCTCCTTACGGATTGGTTACTTACTCTACTGCTGAACTACCAGTTACATCCAAACTCGGTGTATGTTGTTATACATCGCAAAAGACTCAATTCCCAATACTTTTAAACAGCACTTAGATTATGCATGTGAAGTTTATTTGTCTTCATTAAGAAATAGATGCAACTGTTTAAAACAATAAAACATCGAACGATAATTCTGGCATTACTGAGCTTCTATCTCGCCCAAGCATTTGCAAGTACAAATATCAACGAGATTAAAGGTTTACCAAAACCACTCTTACTTTATATTTTCCACTGACCATTTCAGAGCAGGACGCTCGAAGACATTTCTATAAATAAGAGGATAGTTTTGCTACTAACATATCACAACAATTTTCTCATGGACACGCTAATAACCCGAAGTAGAAGGACCGGTAAGTTGTAGAGTGTTCTGATGCGGACTCGAGATTAATCACAGTACAGGTCATATGGAAGAGCAGCCTTCTCAAAACTGTCCCGTAAGATTTTATATATATTTTACAACAACTTCCATAAAATAATGGATTTTCGATACAACCGATACTTGCAAATTATCAGTATTGATCGATACCTCAAATAATGAACTCAATTCTACTGTTCCCTACCTATAGGATATCACAGGACGTAGCAGCAGTAGTAATGCAGAAATGTACCAATAACTGTTAAGAAAGCTCTAAACTGATAATATCGAAAGAATGTAATAACTTTATATCGAGTTTGCAGGCCAATCAACAAGGAATTCTTGCCATGGATACGTTCTGACGTCTAAGTTATAGGTTAAATACACTGGTGCTAAATTCCACTTCTTTGTTGTCTTGCGCTACACATATCGCTCACTTGCGAGATCAGTAACTATAATAACTAGTCTCCATTGTCAACTTTAGGATAGATGTTTCAGGATTCTTCTTCTCTACGCTGTTGATTCCGCGGAATCACTCTTCGTAGCCGGGCTCTTACTAACATATTGAAGTGTAAGTAAAAGAGGGAAATTGGCAACAGCGTAACCTCTCCTTCACTTCCTCGCTATTCGAACCCTAGTTGTTGTTAATTCGTATCTCCAAAAATCTTGAAAAGAGGAATTAAGATAATTTTTGCAGCTATGTCACCTTTGAAAATCTCACAACTGAAACCTATTACATTTCTCACCTAGGTTAAAGATCTTGAATTGGTTTTTAATACGCTCCGTCAATTTTGTTTTAATAAGGATGTATTGTTTTAAAAAGGATTGTGAACAAAGAGGTTGGTACATAATTCTTCATCTATTTACATGCACGATAATTGTAAGGAAAATGCTCGAGTTCTTCTATACGGACATTGAATAAATTGTTGGCTCTCTTAACTGCTAACTCGAATAACAAGTAATTACCCAAATTCCTTGAAACTCTACACTTCACTCTAGACTTCATAATTGATTACACCATGCTGTCAAGAAAATGAAACTCTTAATTAAATATTATTTTACAACAGCAATACATTAATATTTTAGAAGATGAAGTAATACAAGTCAATATAACGTAACACAGACATTTTGCCCTATCATCGATTGCGTCAGGTTCACTATACAAATATACACACAAATAGATCGTCTTGGCAAAATTCACTGGGCTTATGCGAAAATAATAAGGAAGGTCAACAATGTCACAATTCTTTCATTTTCTGAAAGGAAAAAAAACAGGAAAACTGTCAGCATCGAACTGTACTTTGAAAGCAGGCGGTTTTAAGTTTATCACAGTGAAAAAGCGTGATCATCTCGATGAAACTGGAACACAGCCACTATCTGACAATTTCAGTCAAATGTAGTGTGCACAGTTTCAAGAGACAGGGTACAAATCAGAAATGCTATTGAAACAATCACCGCTGATATGTTACAACATTTCCTCATCCAAAATGATAGTTTATGTTGAGAAACCGAAGTCACAAATTGCTGAAGCTCAAATAAGAATAAAGTATCCTGATCAACGGTATATAAGATTCAAAGGCAACATTGCAGCATTCGTACTGTACTGACAACCACGCAATTGATGTGCTGCCATCTTACACACGAAGGTTTGAACTAAAGGAAAATAGCAACGCGACTTTTCTACATCAGATTATTCTTCTAAAAAAGTTAAATACAGGATGGTTAAAATTAAAAATGCATCCACTATCAATATATCAGTAACTTATGTACGATACAGGTCTTTTGCACTTGTAACAGCTTCCAGAAACAAAACTAAACGTAGTTAAGGTTTCAATTCATATAGAACTTTCTCAACCAAAAGATCTGAGTTCAACTTCTCTTTATATGTACTTTTTATTACTTTCTTTTAATCTCGAAGGAAAGTAATAATTTCGCCTTGAAATAAATAATTGACGAGTGCCTGTCTTGGTGATTTTGTTTCAATGTGAATTGCAAATAATGACAAAATCACAAGTTTTTAGTGTATTCTATCATCATTTCTTAAGAACTGCTGCGCCCATTTTGACAGGATCAAAGATTATTCGACTTTTATCTTGCAATTTGTTTTTAAAAAGGCAATCGGATGTAACATCAAAGAAACAGTATCAGAACAATGGAACACAAAGTGTAATAAAGGCCACGGATTAAGATATGTTATTATAAAAGCGAAATCAGCTATGCTGTGTCCTACTTTTTATTTTATAATATATTTTAAATTTCACAACATAATGAACACATAATTGTGACCAGAATTTAAATAGCAAATTGTAAACCTTCGTGAAACTGCTTAAACCAAATTTGTACATAACTGCTAGGTTAACATTCTAATGAAAGTTTAAATGTTTCAGTTATTTCGAAAGGGTCTTCGTTTGACATCATAGGCACACACACACACACACACGCCAGACGTGGCACACATCTCCTCCAACTCCGACTGGAATGGAATAAGATAGCAGCGGCATCCTTTTTCATAGGAAGACAGCGCCAATAGTAAAGTGTTGATAACAAAAGTCCTCGACAAGATTCACAGCAGAAGCAAGGACCCAGAACAGAACACCGACAAGGTTTGTGCCGCACACTAGTCACACAGAGAGCAGAGGTCGCCGTAAACTTGGCGAGATTTTAAAAGAAGATAACCTTTCGGTCTCTTCATAGTACAGACGAGACAAAAAGAACGATAGGATGCAACATCCTGACACTTCACCACAGAAGTGATAAATTTGAGATTATGATACAAGGAAACATTATTTTAAAAAACTCCACGACCTAATAAATAAATATTTAAAAATTTATAAAAACAGTCTGAAATAAGTTGCAGTTACTTTAAACATATTGGGCCAGCCAAGTAAAAGTATTTACTAGCAGTTTTAAAAGTAAATACCTGGGTTGGTATGCATAAAAATAGAGTTTACTTAAACTTTTAGAATTTACTAGCCTTGCAAGTAAATGCTTCAAAACAGTAGGCATAACTATTAGTATGTACTAGATACTTCAAGTAACTATGCTGTTTAGCAGAGTTATATCTTTTAGTATTGTAAGTATGGAAGCATTGAGATGGTGCTCTATCTAGAAAAGAAAAAAATGGAGGCATTTCTAAGCAGTAACGCATTCTGGATTCAAAACTTGGACTCTCATTACCCAAAGTAATAAGATTTGTAAAGAGGACACAGAGTTTACCCATAGTAATAACTAATTCTTACAAAGTAATTTAATTGGCTACTTGTAACAGCTTTCATTTAATAAAAAAGATCTTAAAAGATGTTACACTGTAAAAGTATTCATAGCTCTAAGTCTGCTATTCCTTTATCACAAATACCTTGTGTAAGGTGAAGTCGAAAATTACACACAGAAAAACTGATACTTCCAGGACTCGAACCCGGAACTTCCAATTTCCGGTTAGCTGTGCTATCCATTACACCACCCCAGCACCTTAACATGTCGTAAATGTGATTAAAAAATAATCTTATCCTTTTGAATTCACCAAATTGCATGAAGATTTCTCATTAAAAAATATAAGGCTTTAGCGGAGTGTTTTGCATAGTATTCAGAAGACGAGAACTGGGACACTGAAGCGGGAGGAATGCACTATACATACCACTAAACGATTTCAAGTATTCTATGAATGTATGAAGTATTACGGTAAAATATATAAAAAGTTGCATTTACCCGTGAAAATTAGATAATTATTTGAATCGACATGTGAAAAAATGATATGTGAGAAAATAACATTTTACAGGAAAAGCTAGAAATTGAGTAGATGTATCCTTTTACATCTTTCAATCAACCCATATTTTTGTCACCCACAAGGAGCTTCATCTCATGTTCTAGGTTGTATATTCTCCTAGTATATTCACTAGTTTATTGTAGCAAAAACATCATGTTTTGAAAAATTTTCACATATCTTTTGGCACATGATGATTCATTTTTACATGAACTAAATTGATTTTTGAATTTATTTATAGCCTTAGGCATCTCAGGCTCAGAGCTGAATAGAGTGCGGGAAAGGATATTGGAAGGTAGTAAAACCAGGGCCTATTTCATACATAACATCTTGCAAGAAAAAAGCCTGAAAAAGAACTAAATTTGTTTTGCCTTGTTTGTGAACTTCTTAACAAAGTGGCGAAAAAAAAGTTATCTTTTCATTTATTCCACATCGAAATAAGGTTTTCCTTCTTTATCGCCTAAAGGCCAAATTACTACGGCGAATTTGTTCCTGTGTTGTTTACCCGTTTTAATACTAGAAAGAAAAAAAAACTTCTTTCAACACTCGTTGTAGATGACAAATGTGAAAATGCTGTAATTAACATACCATTTCCATCCCTGACCTGGTCTAAGTGAGCTCTGCACAGCTCAGTCTAAATGTTTCTACCACAACTCCTTTCTCCCTTGCTGTCTCACATACAGAAGAGACAGAGTGAGAGAGAGAGAGAAAGGGAGTGAGAGATCTAGCTACCTCCAAGTCACAGCTCCCTTCACAACTGCATACCATATACAACACAAATGCAAGCAAGCGATTCTTAAATCGAAGCCTCCCAAGCGTAAATTAGGTGGATATATTCCTAAATATACCTATTCGTAAAAATGTTTCATGTTACCATTGATCAATAATTTCAAGCAAATTAATGCGTTCTAAGACTGAATCTCGGATTCTAAAGAAGAGTTCAACTCTTATTTTGTTTTTCAGTTTTCGTTTGGAAAGAATGTATTTTCTAGCCTTGCATTTGTGGAAAGAAAGAAACGGTCGAATTGCAACCACTTAAGGCGATGAGGTGAAGAACGTTATCCACAATAACTTACAATTTAAATGTAATAATGAAAAGTATCAATATGTTACTATTTCTTAGTATGAGAAATCCGGATATTCAACGTAAGCTTAACTTCGATAAAATAAACGGAAATAGAACTTAGTTAAAGCTATGCAATATATCTAAGATCATGAAGCAAACACCGGTTCACGACTAGGGAATGACCATTTCACTTTTTTGCCACACAGTCTTAGTATGAGAAAACAATCCAAAGGCATCCACACAGATTCAAAATAATGGGCCATATGCATAAAAATCTAGTATTTAGTTCAAGTAAAAAGTATAAGTAAACGCATTTACTTAAATCATTATGCAAAATACTTTGCTTTTGCTACCTATTAGATACTGGAAAATTATTCAGTAAATACTACAAATATTCAAAGTAGTTTTTCGTACTGTGCGAAGTTATTGAACGTGACGAAACACTGATATAATCTAATTTTTCTTGTGGGGAAAGAAAGGCAGCAATTTAATGACTAGACTACGTGGGATACCATCTAATAACATATTACAGAATGTAACTTAAAAATCACAGAAAGGGTTTCTATAATATATTTTTTGAAACTGACACTCCAGATATTTGGAAGTAATAAACTAAATTTCAATTGACACACTAGGCGGTAAAGGTTCGCCATCACTGATCTAGGTGATGGCAGAGAAGTGAAATGGTCATCCCCTAATCATGAACTGGTGTTTGTTTCATGATCTTAGATATATTGCATAGCTTTAACTAAGTTCGATTTCCGTTTGTTTTATCCAAGTTAAGGTTACGTTGAATACCCGGATTTTCTCTTTTCTTCTTCTTTCTCTCCGTCTTTTCCCACCTACGTGGAGTCGACGTTTCTGATGAGTCTTCTCCACAAAATCCTGGCCTGAACTTCTTCCCCTGACAGACCTTTCTCCCCGAGATCCTTCTTAACCCTATCCATTCATTTTCTCCTTGGTCTCCCTCTAAACCTCTTGCCCTCTCTTCTGACTAGATAGTCATTTGTTCTCATTACATGTCCACTGCAGTCTTTTTTCTTGCATCTTCTTACATATCTCTACAACCTTGGTTGTTCCTCTTACTCTCACATTTCGCACAGTGTCTCTTCTTGTTATCCCACACATCCAGCGTAGCATTCTCATTTCGGTAACATCTAATCTCTTTTGTTGTGCTTTCTTTATTGGCCATGTACATCATTTCTGGTCTAACCACTGGTTCGTAAATCATCCCTTTATTCTTCAGTGTGATTCTGCAGTCGCAGAGAATGTTACTTTCTTTCTTACAATTTCGCAATCTCTCTTGCATTCTCTGTGTTAAGGGGACTGTTGTCGTTTCTTATTTTCCGATAATATTGTAGTAATACTATTGATCATTGTTCAAAATATCAAAAGAGATCACGTTTGTTTGCTTGGCAGTGACTTTTGTAAAATATACACCCATTAATTATAAAATAATTAACAATTAATTATGCAAATTATCAACATGGAGTTATACATTATGAAGCCCGAAATTAACATCGAACGGAAACATATGCTTCCTTCAACTTTATTCTACGAAATTAAATACTTCACAAAACCTTGACCTTTCTAGATAATATAATATAATTTATTATATATAAATATACACATATCAAATTTAACTATTTGTGTACGAGAAATTAGACTTTGTTTTTAACCGTTGTTTCTGCAAAAGCTGTTAATATTTTTGATAATTTTCTTTTTTGAATTACTGAACTGATAATTTGTCTTTCATTTAGAACTATTTTCTACAACTTTAACAGTACGAACTTAACAAGGTACATGAAAAACTTATGTACGCTCATTCTCCCACGCTGACCAGACGGGTTGGGAGAGGAGAGCCGAAGCTCTCACTGTGATCGCCACTGTCTTTTATTCACAGCAGCTCCCCAATTGTCCTCACGATGCTGGGTCAACACCGAAATTTTTTAGCCCCCACTGGGAATCGAACCTG
>JAGDQP010019029.1:0-12949 GCA_022664845.1 Lepisma saccharinum
GATGGCCAATACTACGAATAAAAAAGTTCTTAGCATTGTCATCCAATCACTGAGTCTTTTCTGTACGTAAATTCCGGTTTCATATTTACGCACCTGATAACGTATTTCTGATCTTCTATATTGCTTTTATCTAATGCTTTTTACTGGCAGTTTAGTCCAGTCAGTAAGACTCTGGACTTCTAACTCAACAACCCGTATGCTAATCTCGTTTGAGGCTTCTATGTTTTTCTTTTACTCCCGGTATTCCTGAAAACTGGAGGATGGCTATATTTTTTTTTTTTAGAAAATTACTGGAAATGTGCAGGCAGCTATATTTGCTAGCGTCTTACAGGGGTGTTTCAGATAATTAGTGTAATTTGAAATAATTAAAACTGCTTTAAGAAAGGAGAGAATTGAACAATTAGCTCAGATTTACACGTGATTCAACAAGTGGTATACTAGAAACTGAACGTGCGTTATTTAATTCATACATCACGTTAGACTGAAAATTACTCAGAGTGACATTATTCTGAAGGAGAAAGAGGACATTCCAATTCATAAGAAAAAAAACAAAGAATTTTTTTAAAATAACAGATGGTTGTGAATTTGAATTTAATTTTTAACGCCTTTATACAACTTTGGCTCAAACCGTCAGATGGTTGTCTATAGCACAATTAGATTATATTTTTCCTATAACTTATCGATAATTAAGAAATATTCACTCTCTTTAGCGAAACATGAGTAACACTTGAAACAGACGACACAATTACTAAATACTTAACCAGATTCATTTAATATATTCTGTGACTCTGAGACTTTGAAATAAAACAAATCCTTATAGTTAGTGATCAGTCAGCTCAGATTTAAGTACATTGTAAATCTTATCATCACACTGTTTGCAAAAGGTACAAAAATTGAATCCACCAATATCAGTAGGAGCATTCGATACCGGAAAGTGTTGTATGAGCAAAAATATATTGTTAATGAATGCTTGAAAGCACTATTTAGCATTCTATTAAAACAAACTTAGCAGTATAAGCATGAAGTCTTAATAGGTAATGTTTAAAATAAACACAAAGCCAAAAGAGCAATTGACTCGAGACTCCAATCCTCAGATTCTTCCAAATACAGTCCCTGTATCTCCCGAGGTTCTTCACACATCAAAGAACTTTGGGAAATATTTGCAACATTAGCATCTTCATGTAATAAGGTCACATCATTTTGATGGAATCTAAGCAATGTAAAGATATAGCAATCGCATATTAAAGCTTTAGTCTTTATAAACATATTAACTCCAGACACTTGATCTTCAGCAACGGGTTGAATTTCTTTATCCCTTAATATAATTGAGGTAATGTTGTTATAAGTAAGGTCAATTGTTAAATTTTTGGACGCATAAATAAAGTCAACAAAGGAAAGTTGTCTCACTTTATTATGAGAAAATAAAAGCAATTGTAAGTTTGGCCAGATCCTAAACACTTCTAATATCATTTCTTGATCACTACTTGTTAGATTTAGGTACTTCATTGATTGAGCTGGTACAGCGTAAGAATAAGAAGTTGCTTGGAATGCATAAATTCCTGTAAAATTTCTTATATTCCACTCTGACAAGAGATGAACTGACAAAGGGAACCGGATATGTACCTCAAGGTTCTTATTGTTGTCTAGGTAAAGAAGTTCTAATAGAGGCAGCGAAGCTATGCTATGAAATGTACTAAGCTCATTAGAAGAAAGATCTAATTGAACTAAGTCTGAAGAGGTCGTCATATTTTCTGTTATCCATTCCTTGATACTATTATTACTCAAATTAAGATTTCGAAGGTCCCATAAAGGTTTTAAAATTCCAGCTACGTTGATAATCCCATTATGAGATAGATTTAGTGTTTGCAATATATGTAAATAAATAAATGCTTTAGAATCCACATGATTAATTTTATTACTACTCAAGTCTATAAACTTAAGATCGTAGACGTGTTCAAACATACGTTCGTTAATTGATGTCAAGTTATTATTATTTAGTATCAGATGATAGAGACTTTTATTCTGCAAACTGGCGGAAGGTAAATGAGAAATTTCATTATTATTGAGAATTAGTCTGTGTAATGTTTTAGCATCAGCGAGAAAGTTTTGGGGAAGCTCTCGAATAGAATTGTATCCTAAGTCAAGCACTTCCATGTTGACTGCTCCTTTCAGAAAACCTTCAGAAATGTAATCTACTCCACAATTTTTAATCTGTAAATGTATTACTGATGAGATACTTGCAAAAGTGGTTTGATTAATAATCGACTGTTTATGCTTACAGGATAGAAACAGTGACTTAATGTTCGGAGGATACAAAATGTTATTCGGTAATGAAATATTGTTTTCATCTAGCCTCAGAACACTAAGTGAGGGAAGTATCTCTATTATATCTGATTTAAGGGACATAATTTGATTAGCATCTGCGTTTAAAGTGTGAAGATTTCCAGCACCAGCAAATGCACCACTATTAAGTTCAAGCATTTTATTGTTGCTTAAATCCAAGAATTCTAATTTTAGTAAATTACTAAAGAGGTTATCTGGGAGTGAATGAATTTTGTTGTCTTTAAGATACAAAAACAAAAGGTCTTTAAGTTCGCTAAAAATATTGACATCCAAGTAACTCAATTGGTTTCCTGAGAGATCTAAGATTTGAAGTATTGTTAACTTTTCGAATATTCCATTTGGAAGATACGTAAATCTGTTGAGTTTCAAAATCAATCTAACCAAATTAGTGGTATTGTAAAATATGCCTGTTGGGAGTGTTGTTAGATTTGATGATGTAATCCACATATTGATGAGTGTTGGTGGCAGGACTGATGCTGATACTAGTGCTATGTTGTTATAGATAATATGTAATTCTAGACATCCAACCAATTCCGTCATAACATCATTATCTAATTCCATTACTGAATATCTGTCACCTACAAAACGCAATAATTTATACGAGTCGTTAAATTTCGTGGTAAGTTTCATTGCCCTCGTTAATCCATTCAAGAATTTTCCATTGATGTTACAATTTTGTACTGTCAAATTAAAATAGTCATAGTTTTTGAATGTACTAAACAAGTCGTATGGAATCCGAACACTTTCTTCCTTGGTACAAGTAATTTCAACAAGAATACAATTTGCAACATATTCTGGAGATAACTTTGTAATTGTGTGAGCTGTACTTACGTTCATGTAAAAGGGCCCACAATAGGTCAAAGTGTAGAGCACTGATTCGATTATAACACAATCCTCGTGAATAGAGTAGTCATCATTTAATTCTGATGTAAATACCGAATTCTGACACAGAAACACATATAGCAATAAAGAATAGGTGATTCGACGTATTAAACTGTACATCTTGTAAAATGATTTTTCTTAAATTGCAACTCTTATAACGTGCAGATAAAGATATTACTGCAGAGAACAATAACTTTGTTTTTTTTAAAAAAATATTTCAATATTTCATCAGCATTTTCACTGCATATTCTCTATCGATGATTTACACATCACTAGCTGTAATAAGTGAGTTTTGGCTGCGTGTGAATTTCAGGGATCACTACAGTAAGACAACAATCGTCACGAACAAATCAACACTGAACCCAGTAAACAATTTTATGTGATTTAGTTTATTTACTTCCCTTCGTGAAATTTGTTCAGTAAGAGATCGTGTCGAATAACATTTACTTTAATGCAAATGATATGTAGTATACAAATTGTTGGAAGGACTTTCGTTTAGAAGATGAACTGACCTTTCGGATGAATATATTTTCTTCTACGAACTGTACTGAAAGTTCCAATTGCTATTGTACATTAACTTTCCATTGGCACTGGCTTATTCACTCGAACAAACCATTCATCTGAAATGAGAAAATACGTTTGTTTATTATAATGAGTGTTGAAATAATGCGAAGTATGAATAATATATTACTTGAAAAGTGTAGTTAATTTCATTGTATTTCCTTTTAACTATAATGTTTAAGCAATTAAATTGGAAACGAAATCTAGGACATAGATAAATAATACATTACTTTACTAAATGTAGGCCTACATAAACCCCTGTAGTAAAGTAAAAACAACAATAAAATCGAATTTCGATAATTTACATTACGTCACACAGAAGTGCTAAAGTGGTTTACCAATGAGATAACTTTTGTTCTTGGGGCGCTCTTTAACTTCCCTAGTAGCACACATACGTTAAAAATACCTGGATAAAACGTTAGTACTGAAGCGTTATTACTAACGCTGTAAATGTACCGAAATGTCCGTCTGTTCAACGGTTTATTCGACGTTGAATATTGGTTGAGAAGAAACAAATTGAAATCAAGAAATGAACCATGAAGAAACGGGTTCAGTTGGCCAAAACAGAGCATGGTTGCTATCTATTGCTACACACACATTTAGTTGCATTTCGTCTGTTGCTTTCATCATGATATAGAGTATTAATTTTCCAACAGTAAATAATTCCAGCGGCTGGTATGGGGTTCGAAGCAGGAACGTTCTGCTGTCCTCGTTGGTAGCACGACGCGTTGACCACTTATCCACTGATCTACCTTGAGAGTTCACTACTCTTTTACTCTATCTATTAACAGGCAGTTTAGAATGCAGTTGCTACGTATCGTTTCACCATCATGTAAGAATAAGAATAAATATATTTTTTGTTATGCACATCTTTTTTCTTTAACACTTGGACCACCGCTGCACTATTAAATTTATATTTGTCAAAAGTGTAATATATCTCCTTAGAAAACCCATATAAAGCGAAATCTATGTCATAATTGAAAACACTTCACATTTACTCCCTATTATCGAAAATTAAATGTCCGTTGAAACCTAGTTTAAAATTCAACCTGTTTTCAACATGCAAATAAGAACATGAAAAAATGTAGTTTATTTCATTGTATTTACTCTTCATTATAATGTTTAAGCAATTAAATTAGAAATACAAGTATGAAACGAAATCTAGGACATAGTATGAATTGTAGGGGTATGCCTCGAATAGATTTGGAGTTATTGCAAGATACACCGAGTTCAAGGAAATATCAACAGATCACACTACTGAAGCAGAGCTTGGAATGGAAAGAGCGACAGGAACTGACACTGATAGATGGGAATAAATGCTTTTCGGGAATTACAAATGTTAGAACCTTATAAAAGCAATATTCTCTCTCTGCTTTTTTTAAATAGATGAATTGTGGCATTGTTTTATTATTATTATTTCAGATTCTATGCGATTACTGAAAAGTTTAATTAATGATTCACTGTTTCAATCTTATGCACATAATGTATGTAATATTATATTGTTATAGAGTTGGCCAGCTTGGGTCATAGTAAACGTAAACTTACGTATAGGTATTAAATTTATACGTAATATATTTTACCTACTTTTTATTTGCAAAGGACGTTACTGATGTCTCTGAGGTGTAACACCTTAGGTTTTCATTGGTATAATAAGTGTCGTCCCGCCCGAGCGCTGTACTAAATCCCGGGTAATAGGGTCATCTTATTATTCTTCCTCGACATACGAAGTCCCTGAGGATATTCAAGAAGCGAACCGAGGCATTGGAAACTGCTTACCCAAAGCTTGAAACTTACAAAATTAGATGAAAGAGTATTACTGCCGAAAGCTTCCCTTTTCAGAATGACAGTTGAAAGTACGTCACATTAACGCTCTATCAACGATATTGTATTTTCCTTCAAATATTGTTTAAAATTCAATGTGTTTTCAACGTGCACACGAGAACACGAAAGTTAGTTTGTGTCATTCAATTAGCTTTTTAATATAATTTTTTGACATAACAATAGTAAGAAACACATTACACAAAATCTATACCATAGTTGAAAATAACATATTGAATACGCGTTGTATTAACGTCTTATCAACGCAATAACGTCTTTGTTGAAATATGGTTTAAAATAAACGCATTTTGTTTCAACCGATAGCGGTTAATCAACGAAACGAACCTAAAATCAACGTTCAAAACACGTGTGTGTGCTACTGGAGTTTGTTCAATCATACATTTGTGAGGTTTATCAATTCGTTTGCCCACAGTACATGGTTCATGCTATTCTATTAAATTGGTAACAGTATACTGAACCATGTGCCAAAAAAAGTCGGTTTGATTTGATTAGCAATGTTCCTTCCAATCTAGCATGTTAAGTTCTAAAGATCACTGACTGCCGGTAGTTGATTCCTCTGCGTATTGCACGCGATGCTTATTAAAGTACCCTTCTGCTTTTATGAAAAAAATGAGATGAGTAGATGAGATGAATTAACTTCAGGTTTTAAGTTATAACAGTTCAGATTTTCAAGCTTTTATCTTTAACCATTGTTTCTAGGTTTGCCTGTGAAGACAAGCTATTTGGACGCTGCCGTAAAACGATAGATTTTAGTGTCGAGGAGCAACGTTCCATGATAAATTTTTAATTGTATTTTTTAATAGAAATATAATCAATATTTATCACTACTTGCGATATGTTCGCGGGGACAATGCCGTTACTAATCGTATGTTCGTGGATGTACTGGCGGACGGCAACGAAGATCAGGACTCCCCTTAGTCGTCTCTATCGTAGAAAACATTGCTCTTGTCGAGGGGCTGTTCATGAAAGGCAGAATAAAACTGTTGTGAATATCTGTAACCATAGATGATTCTCTAACAGCACCGTGGAAAGAATGTGGACAGAACGCTTGAAGTTATGCAAGATGAGTTCACGTTGGGTTCCTCGATAGCTGCATGAATAGGAGAAGGCCTCCCGCATGGCAGTTTCCACTGCTTTTTTACAAGGAACTGTCCTACCAAATGGGAAACTGTTGAAGTCGGTGATCACTATGAAAAACATTTAATTTAGAGACAAGAAAACAATTCAAACACTGGAAACACTGCTCTTCTCATTCACCCCAAGAAATGTCACCAGGTCTCTTTGAATGACAAAGTTCTCTATACCGTTTTCTGGGAAGAAATGAACTAGTTCTGAGGAATCATGTACCAAAAGTACAAACAATAAGCCGACAATATATTCTTTAACCTTTGGATAAGCAATTACTTTCTGCAGTTCAGCAACATAGGACAAGTCCCTCACAGTCAAGATTTCTTCTCAACTGGAATAATACACTCTCATAGATATAGAATTGTGATAGATATTTTCCAGAATAAGAACTTCGAAGTGGTCGGCTTTCCATCCTACTTACCTGATTTCACTCCCAGTGGCTTGACGTTTTCCAGAACGGACCTGTAGAAATGCCATTTTTTGTTGTTTAAAAGAAATTTCCGAAAAGTGTTTCGCAGAAAGCTGCGCCAGAAAAGGAGGCAACGGTGTATAGAACTAGAGGATCATTACCTTAAAAATTGACTGAAAGACCTCTTTCAAAATTGTCAACGGAAGAAGATGATGACAAACGGTACGTACGTTTGATATGCACCTAATAATGGTGGTTTAAAACAGTGGCTATTGAAAAATCGTAAAATGGGTGTAGTATAGTTTGGTTAGGTTAAGTTCGTTTAGAGAACTTGCTGTGGATGTATCTAAATAATATCAAAGAATCCATGCAGTCATCGTAACCAATATTATTTGGGAGAAACGTAGTTCTTTGAAATTACGATGAAAACCAAGAATATACTTAGTATTAATGAATAAATAAAGCATTCTAGAGGTCTTACATATATTTATACTTTAAGTAGACCACTAACGTTAGACCCGTTACACAGCCATCCGTAGCACGCATTCTTTCTGTTGAGAAAAATCCTTTTTTATGCCGTTCATTGTAAATAAAGTGATTGAAATATTCACCTCATTTCTTCTTGATTTCGCTATCAATGTGTTCGCAGGGCTTCGATTTTTTTTTGAAAATTTTATCCTGAATGACGTTCTACTTCTTCGCTATTACTAGGGCTGTACTCGAGGGTATACGGAGGTATACGCCGTATACCCTGTGATTAACATTACAAATTAGCGTACACTTTCTGAAAATAAGCATATACCATCTACTTCCGTTTCGTTTATTTATTTAATATCCCAATTACTCCGGTGAGATTATTACAGTCATATACTTTGGGTTCCACCTGATCGGGAACAAAATGTTATGAAGGGGAAAAGGGTATAAACTACACATAATGCGCGTCAGTATTTTATCGCAATCTGTTGATTATAATAATAATTTTGTAGAAATACGCATACAATGTACATTCAATTTGAGCAGAACTTTAGTTAGCTTGGGAGGTCTCTTACTGCAGGTCTTGAGTAATATGAGATCTGACACTCGTTTTCAACAGTGATTACGCCAGATCCTTCTTCCCTGTGGGGATGTCACCCTCCAAATCGTAACGAGCACCCCCAATTTTAAAACTTTTAAGATCAAATATCGATAGCACTCCATTTACACCCTCCTAATTTCGACTTTACACCCACGCTCAAATTGCAAATCCTGCCGGAATCTCTGATTTTCAAAAGCAAGGTAGAAATTTGATTTTTCAATGTATGAATTAAGTCTCAGTGGGTTGTGAAAGGAGTCTTATAGAGAATTGAAGACTGGAAATGGAAAACGATGCTAGTGCCCAGTGCCGGATTTACCACTAGGCCCATTAGGCCCGGGTCTAGGGATGCAAGTTTCAGAAGACCACACTTTACTAGGAAAATTTATATATTGCTATTGAAAATGCGAGACGAAAAACATGTATTTTGCAAAATCATTAATGACAAGGACCATGTAGGAAGAACGCCAAACATCGTAACCTTTGACCCGGGTGACCCCTCGCACATAACTGACTTCAGGTAACTTAAAGTTGGGTTAATTAACATTAGAAACAGTAAAACAAACATCAGTGTTTATATTAGGAATATTCCTTATTCCTGTTTTTTGACTTTGTACGCACCAAAAATTATTTTTAGTCAATGCCACATATAAGGCGTGGCAGTTATATGCATCTTGTAACTGAAAAGTTTTTGTAAAATTGATTAATTCTAAATTTTTTATTGGATTTTGGCAACTCGAGAGCAATTACTTTGTGAGATATGGATGATATAATAGTCAGATTCTGGTTTCTGAAGAGTGAAGAAAAAGTTTGAAAATACCCTTATATGTATTTGTAAAATGCTGAATGAAATGAAAAGCAAATACATAGTTATGGGTATTGGGTGGAAGGCTCTACATGCTGGAGGGTATGTCTTTCATGGCCGCCATCTTGAAGTTCACCATATTGAATCTCAAATTGTTTTCTTAAATGAAAAGGGGGTCGTGTAATATGTTATTCTGGGCTAGAATTTTACGGAAAACACGTTTCCGAAGTCAGGCTTGTCGCAAATGTATTATTGTGGAAGAATAGCGTCTAACATTAGTGTAGGCCAATGATGCAATAGCCTGCAAATACCCATTTTGTTTTGAAATAATTAAGAAATAGAGACCTAAATGCATAGAAATTGTTCCTGATTGTATTTTCATTTCGATACGCATTTAGTTGTCAATTCCTTCATTATTTCAAAACAAAATGGGTATTTTCAGGCTATTGCATAATTAGCCCATACTAATATCACACACCATTCATTATCTCTCACAATAATACATTTACTGCAAAACTGACTTCATAAACGTGTTTCACGTAAAATTCTAGCCCAGAATAACATATTACACGACCCTCTGCCCATTTAAGAAAACCAATCGAGATTCAATATGGCGGACTTTAAGATAGGGGCCATGAATCACCTGTTTGTGTGGTTTGTTCTTTCTCTTTCCTGCTCTCCACGCCAGCTGTTGAAACGGTGTCCGCCTCGACAAAAAGAATGAATGCACTGTTCCTTGAGTTATCTGCTTAGGTAATAACCACGTCTTGTATTTCCCGTGGCTGTACTAAATGCGGAAATGTAGCGAAATATACAGCAATTTCGCGATTGACATTAGTAGTAAAGCTCAAGGGTGGTTTATGGGTGGAGGAGAGGAAAGTGTCATGTCTGAAATTGGACGACACACGTGACCCTCCAATATAAGCTCACTACATGTAGGACAAATGTTTTGATCAAATTTTGCAAAGATCGGATTTTTTTTGTCCTAATACGTTCAAAAAATATGGGAGCCTCTTGGTTAGTTTACTGTACGTAATTATTAGTTTCCATTGTAAGATCTATATTTATGAATTTGGGAAAAGTACAACTTTGGTACCGATTATACGGAACCATATGCTTGAAATATTTCTTTCACTTGTTGGTCAGTTATTTCTAAAGGCAAAATAAATGCCACCATTTCGTTCATTCGTGTTCAATATCACATTCTAGATATCTCAATTTGTAGTCACACTTTTGGATAGCTGCTTCCGCAACGTCCAATGCGGCCACCCATATGTACGCTACTTTACGATAATTGTCCAATTCTATCGACTGAACATGCTGTTTCTAGAGTTGTAATATTGTTGTGCTATTTGTTCGTGAAAAGAAACTGTGTTTATACGTTGAATAAGACTAACTAACATATAGAAATAGTGTTTTTTCGAATCAATTTTGTATTCATTCTGCTAACATTATACCTGTCACTCAAAACACAAGCACTTTACACTCGAAGAAACACACAACTCACTACTCCGCTATCTGCCGGAGCTATCGAGGGAAACCTCTCGCTTCCTCGCTGGTTGAACACCGAATCTGTCATTGAGCCACCGTCGCTTCTTTAGGAGGTGAATATTCAAGAAGATGATGGTTAACATTCAAAGAGTTGCCCATGTATTCAAAGTACCAAAAATTATCTTGAAGGAAAATAATTAACATTCTGTTCTATGGACAATAATTACTAATTGTATTTATATATCATTAATATTCATGTATTTTTCCCTTACGGAGTGATTTTTCCCTTACTGTGTGCAGTACCACGGTTGTATCCGACTGGTGTATACTTAAAGAATGTATCTCTTTTCGGACTCTTGGTCAATTCCCCGAAAAATGTTTGCGCAGATTTTATTTTGAATGATTGTTTAAGAGAAGAATTCATAAAATAGAATTTGTTACCTTGTCAGAAGGGATCTGCAATTTATAAACTTTCAGGACTGTTCTAGGGGAGAAAAAAAATATAATTTTCATTCTAAGTAGAAGGATTAAGCAATATACGTTATGGACTTTTTTTCACGAGTTAGAAGTTTTGTAACTCTACTTTGTCTGGACAATTTTAGTAACTTTTGACTTTGGTTTGTTTTGATTATATGAGTGGATTGCTTGTTAAAATGAACAAAAATCCATGCGAAAGGCTGGAATCTAAGCCACGTCCTGGCAAACGCTGACCTAACGCCTCAGACCTCGCCACTACCGCGGTCCCATTGGAAATTCAGTGTTTTCTTCAGCGAATCTATAATCTTCGAACTGCGAAAGAGATTGAGGCTTTTAACTTTAGCTAGCAAGTCAACTTATACACTACTTTGAAGAAGTACAACAATATCAATATCGGAAGATATTGCTACCACGGACGATGCTTCTGGTCTTGGACAAGTCAGTGTAGAACTTCTAAACTTTGTCGCAAGTGAGCTGAGTGCATAGATCCAGTGGACAACGCTTCCATTAAATACATGATGTGGAGGTAAAATTGTTAGTGAGAGTAATTGTTCAGATCTCATATACCATAATGACAACGGGGTCCATTACATACAGTAAAGCACCTTGTTTGTTGTACTGCTTTCAGATCTTGCACAACTGACAATACACTAGATTGTCGGGAGAAACGGCAGGTACTGAAATCAGAGATTGTATTAAGTAATGTGACGATGAGGACTTACAGTCTTAAATTCGAAGTGACTATAGAAAATTATCCAATTTGAAGTTTCATTTGTTGCTTTTACCATCATAGCATTTCGAAGTTCAGACATAAAGTGTTCGAACTGTCCAATTTCCAGGACGTAGATGAATTCTCAGACGCATAGAATACCATAGCTATACAAGGTGCGTATTTCGGAAAACAGAGCCAGAAGAGGTGTTTGCAGAGAGAGCATGTAATGAATCTCCCACTGCAAATCGAACACTGTAGGCATGTAAGGAAAAGTTTATAATATAATAGTACTAAATTCCCAGATACTCAATCCAATATTTGTGAAAGTAATATTAATATTTGTGAAAATAACATTATGTCTCGTAAGACTCTTAGGGTTAATGTAAAGCAACTATCTCCAACAAAAGATGGCAGCAGTACCTTCGCATATGTCTCATGTATTTTTATCATTGTACGAACTTTCAGTGCTACTCCTACAAATTCAAGCCTAAAGAGTTCAAATTTTCAGGAAAGAAAGTTCACAATCAATTCAAGAGTTCGATCAATGCCGATTTTTAATTTTCTTTTTTGTTCATTGTCGAAAGAACTTCATTATTATATAGGCTTTTATATTCACAACAGCAATCAAGCGATTTTAACAATGAAGGAGAACAAAAATAAAAAATCGGCATTGATAAACTCTTGAATTGGTTATGAACTTTCTTCCCTGAAAGTTACACTCTTTAGGCTTGAATTTTTAGGAGCAGCATTTAAATGTTGTGAAAAGGCAAAAATACATTACACATATACAGAGGTAGTGCTGAGATTTTTTCTGTTGGAGGTTATGACGGGATTTTACTTCAGACGTTCCAGTCTCACTTCTCTTTTTCAAGAGCGCCGCGAGACACAAAAGAATTGCAGGCTAACAAGCTTCGACAAAAGCTAATCGAAATACTTGCTTCCGGAACTCTGTATAGCGATGTAATCGACAGTCGTTTGGTATCACCGGGAACAGGTGGTTGTGGAACGGTGGAACCGATAATAGTCACCTGTTACCTCGGGTAATACGAATATTGCAGAAAAAACGGAATTTAGACGTAAATCCGAAATTGGCGGGAAAGGGTCCCAAACCTCCCGCACGGTGGGTAATCACTCGAAAAGGAAGTTAAAACAGCTTAAAACCACAGAAAACCGCGATTTCAAGCAAAAACGTTGGGGGGCTAAAAGTTGATTAATTTCGGTACCTCTTCT
>JAGDQP010019029.1:16310-35102 GCA_022664845.1 Lepisma saccharinum
TGTGACCGTCACAAGGTACGATAAAAATAGTCAGCTGAGAAGAAGAGGCAATGCATTTCGGCTGCTACAACTTCTGCAGACCAAAACTAGAAGCATTACACTACTCTTCATCATATATTCAAAAGGTAGCTCAAATTCATGAAATTTCTAAAAATTTTGTAGAAAACGTATAACGTGTACTGGACGATTTTTTTTTAAATCCAAAATTAGTTAATCAAATTATTATTTTTTTCTTGTATATAGGTTACTTCTTCATAATTCATTTAAGAACGTTTGAACGCAACTTTCTTCAAGACATACGAAGCATCTATTAGCACGAGAAGAAAGTCGGCCTCCATATTGAAATTGTTCAGCACATATCATTGTTAGTTCACTCGAAGTTCAACAGATGTAGATGGCAAACAGCTACCGGAAGCTATTGTGAGTTTCGTTTACTCATCGGAACTATTGAAGATTCTTAACAAGGATGAGTATGAATACAAAAAAGAAGAAAGTGTGTAAGCAAGACAATAGAAGGTCATCAGAGATAAAGGGAAAATTTCAAACCCACTGTGAGTTAAGCAGAGATATCAGCCGAAGGGACTCTGAATGTCAGAAGATGAAGCTATTATGATATTTAGCGCAAAAGAGAAAACTATCTATCTTTTAAACAGCGAAGCTCGAAAGAAAAATCTGTAGACACTGAAAAGATCCTTCAGTAGATTCATATACGAGCCCTGATCTACCGCTGCTTTAAATTGGCTGCAGCCCTATCGGTGCAGACAAAGTCGCCGGATTGGGACATGCCAACGACAGGGATCTCTAGGTACAAATAGGATTGAAGTCATTTCGTCATGGCCAGTTAAGAGAGGAATTGACGTGACTACCAAGAAGCGTCGTTTTGAAATTGCAGTGGTCGTTAGTCAGAGAACTGCTTAAGGAAATAGGTGTGCTGCAGAATATGGGTCTTCGATTATTTTATGGTGTCCTTTACAAATGAACTTTTTGAGACTTGGAAATCGTTCAGTAAACTTCGAACAAAATTAACTACTTGGTTCGTCGAGTGCGTAAAGCTCTTCCAAGAAAATTATTTGTGTTGAACTTCCAGAAGCAGAAGTTAAAGACTTACAGAAGATTGTGTTTGAACGAGAAAATTATATTTTGTTGCGTCAACCAAAACTTAGATTTGAACAAAGATTATCACAGACAGAAATAGGTTTGCTTTCAAATGGTTCATCAATAATTACTTTCACTACTAGAAGTGTTATTAATAAGGAAAAAAAAACCTTTGACTGCCATCATAAGTTTAACCAATTTTTATGTTGACGGAGTAATTATAGGAGATAAGTCCATATATTCATGTTTTCAGTGTTTTATATCCTTTGATGAAAATAGCATCATCACAATAATTCACCATTCAGCATTCAGTATTATTCTTTGTGGAGATCTAATATAAAAATCAATATTTTATCATTTCTTTATTATTTCATCTTATAAAGAAATTCAAAAACTTAGAAACATTATCATAATCAACAGATCTTCATTAATTCATTTTCTTTTGTTGTTTGACATTTCTATATTCGTTTTGTTGTATAACTGTATTCTCAGAGTACAAGAATTCACACTTACTCCAATTTTGTGGTGTATGCAGGAAATGTGCATCGAAATATGGACATAGCTAAGAAATTCACACATGAGAACACAAGTTTGTTATGAAAGTGATTTTTCTCACAAGTACATCAGTGTCATATCTAAGTGACACTTTGAAAGAACTATTTCTGGTGAGAAGACTTTCAAGTGAGTGAAGCACAGAAGAGACAATTCATCGATATTGGTGCGATCTTTTAATTTGGTTAATCAACAAATAGATACATTGCATCCGTCAAATAAATACAATTCTCTGTGTATTTCTCCGATACTTACAGTAGAAAAGATTCATTTTATAAGCCATCGAACAGATTTTGAGATCTATATGTTTTATTTAATAAATCAGCATCCTTCCATAAATTTATTTCGTTCTTATACTGTCATACTTCTTGTTGATTGGCCCCTTCACACAAAACCAATGCCCCAAACGTAATATTTTATTTGCTTCAGGTGCTCTGATCTCATCGTGAGAGATCTGAGTGAGGGTCATAGTTTGAAGGGAACGTATCAGTTTATCTGTTGTGTCAAATGTTGAAATGCTGCAAAATTACCTACAGTGCCAACTTAACTTATTTCAACCCTACTGACTAAATATTATGTTGTCCTACTACCAGGGTTGAGTGAACTCACTTTTAAAGTAAGCGCAGCTCAACTCAAACTCAGCTTTCTAAATCTTGGCTAAAATCACCTGAAACTCACGTTTTAAAAATTGAGCATGCGCAAATTCACGCAGACCTTGTATGAGCTTACACTCAATTCACACTGACTTCTGCTAACGTAGAAACCAGTTACCTAATTTAGAAATACAAATGTGTGTACTAGAGTGTATCGAAAAAAAAAACTTTTTGTCGAAGATTCCAGTGCGCTAGTGATCAAAAGTGTGCATTGGCGGCAGAGACTTCGTGTGATTATTTGCAGATTTTTCGGAGGTCGTCTTGAGGTTCCGGATTATCATTGAAATTTTATTGCAGGAGGGTAGCGCGCGAGTTTTCTAAAAATGTGCATTTTCCCCATTATGATCCAGTTTTTGTCAGTTTTACAGATAGTTTTGTGTTTTGATATGTCATAGACATTCAGAACTTTTCGTGGTTAGGGGTGTTTCCATATATAGGACCAATTTATATCCTTGGAACTAATAGGGCTAGAAACGTGGTTGAGATATCGTCGTAAAGATCTTCGCAAAACTAGCTCAAACAAGTATAGATGATATTGATTGCAGGGGTGGTGCTAGAGATAGGAGGCCAATTTATATTTTTAGAAGTACTAATATCAGGGTGGAAGGGGGCAAATTCCGCCTAAAGTGCGAACATAGGGCAATGAAACACCTTTTCGCAAGGCCATAACTACCAACGGACACTGCGGATTTGCTTGAAACTTCCGCAGTTAATAAGGGAACGAAAACTAACACAATCGTATTTTTTATATCGGCCAACGTGGGGGTTGAAGGAGGCTGACCGTAGTGCGAACGTAGGGATAGATATTTTAGGAAGGCCATACAAATGCATACTCGGGATTTCATACAATGGATAGTAAGAGATACATATTGGCTAACCTGGGAAAACATCACCGAAAGTTCGAATACTACGTGATTTCACTGTGATTTTCGTAAACACACTAATAATTACAGTCCGTTAACCAGAGCCATGACAACCTGATATATGAGTAAAATGTACATCCTTTTTTCCCTGTACTACAGAGATTTACCTGAGATGATTCAAGCAAAGAGCACGAACATGATGGATTTATAGGGTGTGCAGAATCACCATCCACTAAAGTGGCCTCGTCTAAGGGATATGTTATTATAGGTGGTCAATTCAGTAGACAGAAGATCATAAACACACTCTAGATATGTAATGCGTGCTTTTTAAGCGATAAGACCCACATAGACAATTTATACATAATATCGTTCTTATGGTTATTTTGATGTCAATAAGTTTCACAGAAATGGTAACCGTGGAAGAAATCTTGTAAGAACAATTATCGCTTGCACCAGGCACACCTGATGATTGCAACCTGTCCACGTATATCACATATTGTAGGTATATCCTTGTTATAACAGTAATCAACGGGTGTCTCCAAATGTGGTGGATGGTCCTTAATATATCCGGCTTTGTACCATGCATATTGCAAGGCATGATGAAATCGTGGAGTCGAAACCTGGCGATGTATAAGTGACTGTAATTTTATAACGTTGTTCCGAGCATGCAAATTTAAGTCATATTCTTGCAACATCACTAAATCCGAGAACCGACGCACAAACTATTTCCACAGTCGAAAACCATATACATCGAGTTGGGTATCATACGTAATGTCATGTCTATCCCGTCTGGCGTGACCTCCCGCACAATACGCTCACAGTGTCCGGTCCATGAATCTAACAGAAGCACACTATTGTTGTTTGTGTGAGGAAAGCCGACATAAAAAATACGCACATATTTCTTTTCTTTTCTTTATTAACTGCAGACGTTTCAAGCAAATCCGTAGTGTGCATTGGTAGTTATGGCCTTGCTAAAAGGTCTCTTATTGCCCTATGTTCACACTTTAGGTGGGCGTTTTCCCCCTTCAACCCCCATGTTGGCCGATATAAAAATACATATGTGTTAGTTTTCGTTCCTTTATCGACTGCAGGAGTTTCAAGCAAATCCGGGTGTCGCACTTGGGAAACCTTGCTTGTTAGCAATACAAGTGTTGAGACTAATTCTTTAGGAGTGATGGTTGAAAACACTCGGTTGAAGGCATGCCTGAAAGAAGCACTGTGATTGAGGTGTCGTCGGAAAGATCTCGCCGTAATTTTTCCAACGGAACATTGATCATATATATATAGGATTTACGCTGCTGAAGACTGGAGGTAGCTGATGTGAATAGTTCCCCTACTGGGCTCTGTCTCACTTGTTTTATTTCTGTCTGCCTGTCTCTCTCTCTTTCTCCCTCCCTCTCTCTCTATCTCTCTCTCTTTCTGTGTATGTGTGTGTGTGTTTGTGTTAGAAACGTACAGACCACGACAATTAGTCCCTCAGAAATGTATTATTGAATTTTAAGCACAGAAATTGCAATAATTAACCAACTGTATATATTTAAATTTGCATACACTACATTTTTTTTTCTGTTTTGATTTTTACATTAAAACCAGCAATAATTTGCTTCACTTTCGCACTTGATAGTAATGCTGCTCCTCCATTTCATGTTTTATTATGAAATTTCTAACTATGATCAAAACTAAGTGAAACTTGAACTTCCGATTTTATCACACTTTGCTGAATATTTATTCCTATTCACCTCTTCACTTGTGTTAAACGAGTTGAATAAATTCGCCCAACAAATGCTTTTTAAGCAGGAATACTCAGAACATAAAATATCAACATGTCTATAGCTGCAATAACATCTTAATTAACTTCAGAGAAAAAAAAGCACCCAATCTGAGTATATCATGATTTTGATTAGTGTATCCAGCATCACGTATAATTCATTCTTACGGGAAAATTCTTTATAAAATTAAAAGCTGATTAAATCTCAGTAAATTTCAAAAGCATTAATCATCTTAACAAGATAATTGCATAGTTGAAATCACGGCAGAAGAGAAATGTTTAAATATGAGGCAAAAGACCGCCCGTGTAATGTTAAAATGAAACAGAATTGTTCACCATAAAGTACAGGGAATTCCCTATAATACGGGAAACCCGACACCATGAACATCTCTTGAAGTCCTCCAGATATAACTATAAAGCTACTCATCCCCAGACGTCGAGCCCTAGGACCTGATCCCTTTTGCTATTCTCAGTCTCTCAAAAAGTCATAACTGTTTACGAAGCAAAATTTGCTACACTGCCTAGTAAAATGACTCTGCGTTTCTAAATAGTGCAAAAAATGGTCTATCCTTCAAAAGATGATCAAGAGGTTTTTTTTAAAAAATAACTTTTAAAAACATATTTTTCTTAAACAATTCGTACTAAAAAGTAAAAAATAATTCTGTTTATGCATGACAAAGAAAAGCTTGGGGCGCACTCCCATATTCAGACACTTTATAAATTCTTCAATTGGCGGCCCCCATATTTTTCTTTTTTTGTCTTGCATAAACAAAATTATTTTTTACTTTCTAGTACAAATTGTTTAAGAAGAGTATGTTTCTAAAAAGTTTATTAAAATTATTGTTAGTATCTCGGTGTTAGAATACTTTTTCTCAAGCTGATCTTGCCAACCAAATCCTAAAGTGTTCTGCAACCAGCCAAACGCAACATCGATGCAGGCTAGTATTTATTTGAGGATAAAGGAGTTCCTACTAAAAAATAAAATATACTTTTAAAATATAGAAATATATGAAAGTAACACTGGAATATTGTATTGTCAACCGACTTGCCTCGCTGTGCAAAATTTCATCATGCTATGACGTCGGGAAATGAGCTAACGTTGCAAAATTTGAAGACAGGATGAACCATAGTGAAGTAAAGAAAAGTATGTAAAGAGTCCAGTAACTTCTAGTTACATTGTAGAGTGAACGACAAGAGTAAATGGAGGTTGGATCTATAAGATATACTTGCTCTTGCTTCAGGAGAATTGTTTCACTGTGCGAATAATAATTTGACAACCAACATCACAGTACAAATATGCGTCAAAACATGGAATGCCAGGAAATGCCTCCATTTTGAGCAAGAAATAATGAGTAGGTGAGCATCACTACCAGAGAACCACGAGATAAATAGGCAGAAATGCCAGTGACGTTAAGTTCTAAGAGATAGAAATTAATACAGAGAAAAGGAAAATGTTAATATCGACAGACACACACACACAGACACATACACACACAAACAGAGAGACTAGAGGGAGAGAGAGAGAGAGAGAAAGCATGGAAGAAGACAGAGAGAGCGAAAAAGGAGGAGAAATCAAGGAAAGAGGAAAAGAAAAATAGTGGAAGACATGGAAATAAATGAAATTTTAACACTTCAGGATACACAGTCTATGTCTTTTCTCCTGCCCCATCTCTCTGTCTTGCGGTTTTCTATCTTTATGGGATAATTTTCTTTCAGTAGCAATCATCACTCACAGTGCTTAATTCTATCAAGAAAATAATTTCAAATTCAGGCGGGTAATCGAACCAAGAACCATGAGAACGAGAGTATCACACGCTCTCCACTTAGTTACACAGCCCGTAACAAATGTGTCGTTAAATCAGCCATTAAACTCGCTACTTCTCACCAAGCTACTCCACGTTCAATTTCAATTTTCAATTTTATATACGACCTTTAGGCATCTATAGCTCAGGCCTCCTTGATTCCATAAAATATTTGATCTGCAGATCAAGATCAAGCATGAATTAATCCACAATATGGAGAAATTACTGTTGCACCAACATATATCTCGGAGTAATCCACGATGAAAAGAGTGATTTTGTAAATCTACGAAACGAGTCCTAGTTCTTGCGCACCACTAATTCACGCGCAAATGACATCTCGTAGCATTGTTACGTAACACGCAGTATCATAGAAATTCAAAATTCCCCATTTGCAAGCTCTGACCGTGGGTAAGTGGTAAATATACAGGCTTGTTAAGTGAAAGAACCCGGGTTCACTTCTCGGCGGGAACAAATGGTTTTCTTGTTTTTTCCTTTCAAAATACATTTCTATTCGTTCATATTTGTTATTAATAATTTCATTTTTTCTAGATTATCTTAAATTAGTGTTCATGGGTTAGTGGAGGTTATGTATTTTTACACTTTCGTTTCTTTCTTTCGACTGTGTGGATTACTGCCCCGACTGGGACGCTGTAGTTCTTTTTTCAAACTAATCTTGTCATTTCTAGGAGTAGATGGCATGCAGCAGACGTCACGCGATGACTGTAAATACAACGCCGAGACCACAGCTGGCAGCTGGTTAGCGTGGCGTGATGGTAGGACGCTGGCTTACTAAATAAAAACCCGGGTTCGATTCCGGCCGGGGCCACAATTTTCTCATTTTTTCTTAAAATATGTAGTTTTATACGTTCAAATTTATTATTAATAGTTGATTTCTTGAAATTTTCTGGCATTTTTAAGTGAGATTAATATTACCTAAATTAATGAAAAAAAGTGAGATTTTTTCTTTCTTTTAAAGAATATTTTTCTAAGTTCAAATTTATTATTAATAATTGCTTTCTTGCATTTTTCGTACACTATCTAAAATTACTGAAAATAGTGACTATGGGAACGTGGAGTTTAGCTACTAAAAGTTAGCAGGTATATAAACCCACCAGGGCAGGATGCACACCGAGCAACTGTGAGGTGTGCAAGGAGGTGAGGGTGCGTCCGAAGGGATCTGAGCTTCGTTAGCCGCGGGTGGGCGCAATTCCCGGTTAGTGGTGAGCATACGCGAAAGTGCTATTAAAATTGTAGGCTCTATCCCCGTCTTCTTCCATGCTTTCTTTCTTTCTCTCTCTGTCTGTCTCTCTCTCTCTCTCTGTGTATGTGTGTGAACAATGCATAGTGACGATTCTTGCATGATGTCCATATTATCATTTTCTTTTCTTTTGCATTAATTCCTATCTCTTAGAACTTAATATGAATGGCATTTCTGCCTATCTATCATGCGGTTCTTTAGGTGATGCTCACCTACCCGTTATTTTTGGCTCGAAATGGAGAAATTTCCTGGCATTCCAGATTTTGGCGCACATTTATACTGTGATGTTGGTTGTCAAACTATTAGGCATACAGTGAAACAATTCTCCTGGAGCAAAAGCAAGTATTTCTTATAGCTCCAAACTCCATTTACTTTTTCGCCCTTTACTGTACAAATGTGTTCTTCATACAATTTAAATTAGCCAGCCTTTTATAACTTCTGAATACTGGTTCCCACATTTTCTACATAATATGTCCGATAAACTCAGGTACATTTTATTTATTTTTGCCTAAACCATTTTCAATATACAGGGAGAAAAGAGCAAAATTTACTCGAAGTCTGTCTGAGAGAACCTGGATTTTATCCCCGCTCTCGTCTATCTTTTCATCCTTCCTAAGCAACAAAAATCACTTTAATGAAACGTTAAGTGAAAATGTCTTCAAATAGCGATCGAATGAGAGAGAAGTGTATAAAAGTGAGTTTTTGTGTGATTCTCCTATGGAAATCAAGTACAATGGAACTAAATGTATCGGGAAAGTGCAAGCATTTCTTCCATTTCTAAATTGTGTACCTTTGTAGATGTTGTAAAAATATAGTATTTACCAAAGTTGAACTAAGCCAGTCACAATATATTAATCACATTATTTACGTTAGGTTGCTACTCGTGTGGATTTTATCTCAACTGAAAAAAAAATGAATAATTGCCTGCGTATCCAGGATTTACTAATGGATTGCTTATAGTAATATCAAGAATTCGTAGATTAATGAAAATTTAAATTGTTTTTTACTGTTTTTTAAATTAAATATGAGAAACAAAAATGTTATGATCAAAACTAGAACTGAATGAAATCACGTACCTGAACAATTCTTTTCTGCTGGTGAATATATCAAAAGTACAAAACACAAGCTCGTTTCTGTTCTCTCACTAATTTCATACTCTCACTGAATATGACTTAGCCATTTCTCAATGCGTAATATTGTTTCTCTCCTACAGTGCGACCACTTCCGGTCAGAAATTTCCAAAGGAAATTGAGGTTTTACATGGAAGAAACATGATGGTAATAAGGCTATTTTTAAAGCAGTCGCCGGAATGTCTTGATATTTGTCTTGACTTGATTGTGACAGGTTACCATTTCTTCAACAACTTATACAATTAAACTCTAAAGTAAACTGACATATAACTAGCTGTATTAAAGATAGAATTTAGATGTTTCTCGTTTGTTTACTTGCTGGAAACTGATATATCCAGATTACTAATATGGTTCATAAGTGTTTTGTCCGTTTAGGTAATAATTTAATAGTGAGGGCTATGAGATGGGAAACAGAATCATCTTCGTTTGCCCTCGAATGGACTCTATTGAATGAAAGGATTGGGTATCATTTTCAAATTACGAAGGAAATGAAACCGAAATACATACACATTCTTCCTGGATATAGTTCGCTATCGATATGGATTTCCATTCATTGGGGTTTTATTTCCTTCATTATTTCAAAACGCAATAAGAGGTTTGGACTATTGCATTATTATTCGGATACAAGTGGCATATACCCTTATCTCTCACAATAATATACTTAACGGTAAAACGGACTTCACAAACGTACAGTTCTAACCCAAAGCGACATATTACAGGCTCCCATTCCCATTTAAGAAAACCATTCGGAATTGAATATGGTGGACTTCAAAATGCCGGCCATGAAAAACATACTCTCGAAGAGGTATAGCATTTCGCCAAATACGCCAATGATTGCTTTCAACTTAGCACTAAAACATGTACTTTCCCTGGCAAATGAAAATCTGCTTTAGTTTGTCCAATACTTAAAACTAATGACAGGCGAGAAATACATCTTTGGGGTATTATATAAAAAAATGTTTATATTAGGTAACCATTACGCTATTCGTCTCGAGGATCATGATAGAAACTTGACTGTATGGTAAGTTATTATATTGTTATGTGTTTTTCCTTACTCTGCTATTAAAAACTCAGAAAAAAAAGCCAGCTCTCTTTGTTTCTGCTCTGTTTACTCCGGATGCAGTCTGCTCTTGATAGAATCCGCGCAATTGATTGATGCGTCTGGGAAAATTTGGGGCAGTTCTTATTCGGTCCGGCCCAGGTGGTCCTCGATACCGGTGGTCCACTATAACCCTAGGACCATCTGAAAGAACTGCACCAGTCATTTCATCTGTTGACTATTTTGCCCTGACTGAAGTTTTCTTCATCAGAGAGAAAGAAGATGATCTTCTTGGTTTTTCACCTTGTTGAGTAACCACTTTCCACGAAAAGGCGAGTATCCTGTGTTTCGCAAACAGGAACTGACCTCTCTTCATCGCATACGACTTTTAACACAGGTCCTCGTGCATCACACGTCTGATTGTACCCTAAAACATAGAGATCCATCTCGATGGTCGTCACGGAATTTCTGGCGTTATCATCAATAATGTTCTGCACATGCTGTATTAATTCGGTTGTTTGATAGTGTCCGAAGGTTGAGCAGAACGCTTTCGTTTCGATAAAGAAGTCAAGCCACATTCCCCCCGCAAGCTTCCAACTCGTTTCACACTTTGTGCACAAATAGTGTGGCAACTTTCTGAAACGCCGCTGTCTGTAAATCGCCGTGTTCTGTATAGACGACCACAACCAGATAGTTCGTCTTTATTTGATGCTTCAAGTTATATTCGGCCTTGATGCACTTGGAACGTAACCGTATATACATTAATGGCAAGGGAGCTATAGAGTACACATCTCATGTCCTCAAATATACTACGCACCCTCTATATGAAATTCTATGTCTGTGGGTTTCAGTGCTATACAAATCCACATTCCTTGACGGATTCGTACAAAATTTTGCACACATGTTCCTCAGATCCTAGAAGGATTAAGTACGGTATTTTAAGTCACTAGAAGTGTCAACGTTGCCAACTTTTAAAAATAAACTTTTAAAATGCATCCGGATCGATTTGCACCAATTATTTTTTATGTGCTCCTTAAGTATTTGGTCTTATACATCGATATATATTGCGGTGCCGGTAATGTGTCCCAGTTATAAGTGTTGCTACATTCTTCGAAATTACATTTCTTAAATTGCTTGAAAACTGTTGGACACATCAGCATCAAACTTGGAATAATTATTAATCAACACAATATAAAAAAAATATGAGGTGGTCCACGTCCCCAAGAACCTCAGTTATTAGGGCTGGCACCCATTTTGAAAATACAGTGTAAACGATTTTGTCACTTATGCAGAGAAACCCTGCATAAGTCTTTTATGCACGGCATTATGCATGTGTCTATTAATTTACATAATTTCTTGGATATATGTGCATTAGGTACTGGGGCAGACCATAAAAGTGCTCCAAGCACCGCAGGGGAAACAATTTACAGTGTTGTCAACTAAATTCAAAATTCTTTATATTTCCCATAATTGCTCTCACACCGGTGGCCGTATCCGAACCAAACTTATTAGTTAGCTACAGGAGCAGATTATGGAGGTTATCCATGCGCCACAGGTGTCATTGTTGCTAACCAGTTTCAAAAAGTAAATTGTTTAAATTGTTCCTACACCATTTGATTTTTTGCTCTTTGGCATTTAGGTACTGGGATATGTCATAGACATACTCCGTTGCCGCAGGTGCTCCAATTATCAGTGCGGCCAACCTATTTCTAAAATTTAATATTTCAAATTTCTGTTACATTGTTAAACGTTTTCAAACCAAATTTGGCATTTTCGTTGTTTTTGTATTTGTAGTAGTAGTAGTAGTAGTAGTAGAAGTAGTAGTAGTAGTAGTAGTAGTAGTAGTAGTAGTAGTAGTAGCAGCAGCAGTAGTGTCATCCAATCTGAAGTTGCTCGACTTCTTCCAAAAAATATTTTTTAAATATTTATAGTCCTTATATCTGAAAAATTCAAAAATTCAAGTTTATTTTTATCCCCACTGATTGACTAATGGCGGCCATTTTTTTGTAGAGCTGCATGTCAAAATGTGTTTTTGCAAACGTTTACAGAAAATGTAATATCTGCGATCTGGTTTAGACTAATTTGAGTGCAGATGCCTAGCGAGGGAAGATTGCTGCAGTAGTGTAATTCTGTAAGTCCCTAGATCGAACAATCTTTTTTGTGTGTGAAAGAACTAGTCAGTATGTTCTTTAGGGGCTGTAGAGAATGTTGAGCAATCTGTCACTTGTAGACGAAGCAAGTCATTTAACATTAAAATGCCTCTTTCTTTCTTTTTTATCTAAAAATAGGCCCTAATTTCCTCTAAAACAGTTTTGTAGTCAATAAACTGTTAAGAAGGATCGGGCTAAACTCCATGACAGAGGAGCAAATGCATTTGAGTAACTTTGAATGACAGGTACGTGCTTAGACGGCACCATAAAGAAGTCATGTGTGAGGCGAGAAAGGAGTAAACTGGCGTCTTACCCCATGGAAGGTTGGAGATATATATGCCCACTAGCTAAATGCATTGCATTAAATAAGACTGTTTTCTTGTTTTCTAGTTAGACACTCATTTCTTTAAACTTTTATTCTTGAACAGAGTGAAGTCATACAAGGACTTTTGGAATTGGTAGTCTGCGTATGAAACGGCCTTGAAACTCCGTTCCATGGTACTTATTGCAGTCGGTTCTGTTTTTAGTTATGTCGATCTTCAATGGAAAGATTTTTACTGTGTTGATCTCCAGATCGTTAATATGCTTTGGCTATCGCCTATTCTTTTCGCGCAAAGGTATTTATTATAGCTTTCTTTTGTTTTCTTTACTCTGGCGTAAGATTTCTTTCTTCTCGAACTACTTTTGTAGCATCTTCCGTCTATTTCAGATTTTCTTATTGCGTAAACAGTGTCATCCGTTGTCATTGGATGAGAATCAATGATTCATCTTAATTATGTGGTCCTTTGCTATTGACAGAATCTTCCCGCCCGAATAAAGACTTACTCTTCCATATTTATTAAATTTATATAAACCTAATTAATATTTTGATTTTTGCACATTTAAACTTTTGGTAACTTGACATTTTTGGTTGTGAACTTAATTATGAGAATTGTGGTCTTTCTCGTCTGACATGTCAGCAGTGATTTTATGTGTATTTTGTTTGTCACAGGTGGTGATAGGGAGGCGTGTCCTTCTTGAGAGAGAACACAACATGAAGATATAATAAGGGCAGACAACTGAGCTTGTAATTAACAAAATTATGAAAGTTAAATAAAAATATCCGTCGTATTGATTGCTCAGTTGTCTGGCAGGCAAAGCTAGATGTGTATGTTTTATAAAACCTAAAGGGTCGTCTTCGCCAATACCAGGTTGGATGGAAATTTTAATCTAAAATTTGGGAGCAAGATTCGTTTCTTCTCATCTGATGTCTCTATGGGAGGAGTAAGAAAAGACACATTGGGATTCCTCACATATGGAAATTTCGAAGTTTGGGACTTTCAGAAATAATATTTCATAAAATTTTCCTTCCAGTTGTTACGTGTTTGTATTGTTCGAGATGAGTAATTAATTTGTTTTGAATTTTGAGGTACAAAGTGTAACTTACAGTATGTGAGGCTAAGCTGGTTGCGGCGAACATGGGCTGGCCTTATGTTTAGAATGCTGTGCTCTGTAGTAGCCATGATCCCGTAACAAAATGCTTCCCTCACATTTTTCTCACTTTTGCGTTCTACAATGTTTTATTGAAGTTTAAGTATGTCTTTTAGCTACTTCTACAGAAATATGTTCGTTTTGGTAAAAGCTCAGTATAGTTTCAAGTACGGTAAAAGTTTAGTACATGCGCTCAGTGGTAGGTTGCCTTCGTATCTTTTCAATCTTGAGCATTAAAATTTTATTCGAAAATATTAATATAACAGGCACGATCGTGAGACTCACTTTTGAATTAAATGTGTTAAAAGGTTTTAGGCCACTATAACAGAAATTATTCTGCCATAGAAATTTTGTCTTCGTTGTGATAGTTTCTGTATACATGGAGCTTCACTCCATCTGTCTTGTACTTTAAATTCTTATGGTTTTGAAGTATTCTATGAAAGTGATTTCAATGGAAGTGGCCCAGCGTCGATTTAATTTCCCATTCAGTGATTTAAAATGTTTCAATTCGAACTTATTGTTGCAATCTGGAAATATACGATTCATGTTATTAGAATACACAGTGAATCACAAATATTTGAAAATAACAATTTGGACTCAAATTGCTGTGTGCAAATCTGTCTTATTAAACCGGACATATGAAGTTGATTTCGAATATGCAGAAATGTTACTGTGGACAGAAACTATTGAAATCAGAGTGATTTTTTTTTCTTCGAATCGAAGTCACGATCTGTTGGGATGATATGTTTTACTCATGTACTGTTCAATCTTTGACAGAAATTACTTTTTTTTCTTCCAGAGTAAATTTTGTAAACCTATCCTGGCATAAAAATGTTACTTACTCTGAGTTTTCGTAACGTAAAGTTAAATATGTTTCTTTATTGAAATAACCAGTGAATGAAAAGGGGGTTTAAAATTTTCATTTGAAGAGCTTTAATATGTAGGAAGTAGTTAAATATTTGGTTTCTGAATAAGGTATGCATTTTGCACGAAAATTTTATATCTTTGATGGCAATTGATGTGTGCAATGTAAGTGTTGTTGTGAACCGTAATCTTACTTTTCTTTAAAGTGAATGCACGTATTCTAGTTATTCTAAATTGATCAATGCTTCGACTTTAATACCCATTCATGAACGGGTTTGATTCGTGCTATTGAAATTTCGCACATTTGCTACAGTGATATTGAACACCAAGTGACAATATCGTTGTCTTCTGGCAGATAGGTAGTTTGCTAGAACTTTTACTTCTCTTTCTGTCAGAATACGACGAATGCCACTGGTGTAATCAACCACTACGGGTTCTATTGTAGTATACGGTTCGTCATATGGTTTAAGTGCGTTTTGTGTGACCTTGCAGTGCTTTTACTTTAATGAGTTCTACGAGATGTCAACGTGTCATGTGTTTTAAGATTAAAGTTCAAAATTTTAACCTCGGTGCTCTTATGAGTGTTTCTGGATAAACCTCAGTTTATCGCCTCAAATCTGATGACTGGTTTGTTGGATGTTAGCGCTACTCAAGCACCTTTTCAGCGCTTTGGGGTGGGTCGTTCTCGAAGTTCTCTCTAATGGTGGATCGGGGAATCTCTCCTCCTCCATCCCCCTTTTCTTTCGTCTTCAGCTTACATCTTTTCTGAGATGCTTCAATGAATAGTTACATTTTTTATAATCGCGTGCTTCCCTTTTCGGGTTTCTCCAGTACTTGAATGTTCTCTCTAGTATAATATTTTTCCTGTTGTATCAGTCTGATGCCTTATTTTACTCATCTGATGCGTGGTTGTGGGTGATGACCTAGTCTGGTGAAACTGTGTCTTCTTAGCTCTCGAGTAACCTTGAATGAGAAGGTTCAGCTAGCCAGTTTACAGTCTGAGTGTTATTGATGTTGACTCTACGAGTTTTACCCACTGGCCCGTTTGAATGTGAAGTTTCACGTTCCTTATTTTACCCTTCATTAGGGGAAAATCCTGTTTGTGGAGTGTGTCGAGGCTTCACGGGGGCGCGACCGGAAGTGCATTTTCATATATTTGGCTGTTGTGCTGTTCTTGTCCGGCGTCTGTATCCCTCCTTTCTGTTGTGGAGGATTTTCTTACACGTACGTGTTCAAGAATTTCAATGTCATTTATGACCTTTAGGCCAGTGGCGAAGTAAGGCAGTCTGGAGCCCGGGGCGAAGTGAAATTAATTGTGGTCCGTTCGCGAACAAAATCGTCAGTGCATAATGCTACTGTTGGCTGGCGTGAACGCAGCCAAGTTCCAAGGCGACCCGACGAGCGGTGCAAAGTAGTTTTACACAAAACACTATAAAAGACCGAACAAGAGCTAAATTACCATTTTCCAGATATCACTGCTTACTTACTAATTGACCCAGCAACATCAAATTACCAACGTTTACTAGCTATAAGTTCTTCTATAACACTACCAAAACTCAAGTCAAAGGATGCATGGAATGCTTAGTTATAAGGTTCCAAAATATGCTTTTCTCGTGTAATAACCACTCGCTCGCTGACTGAGTCACTCACTCACTGACATAAATGTTTGACATGTTCCTGACTAGATAGAAATACAAAACTTTACACATGCTTAGGGGGTAACATGCAAAGCTCCAGAAAGCACAAAATCTGGGGTTTGACCCCCTAAAAGGGACACAGCAACCCTTCAAATTGTATAGCAAATATAACTGTTCTGCCATCTTTTCGGTTAGCTATAAAATCAGTTTTTTTCCAGACAATTAAGAGCAACTTGTTCATTTCCAGAAAATTCCAAAACTATATGACCCCCTAAGGGGGGGGGGGGAGGTGCACAAGAGACCTCAAATGTTATTCTTCGACATAAATCTTGAGCATGATCTCTAATAGCTAGAAATTCAAAAAAATGCAATAATTCGGACCTACTACTTGTGCATATTCTAAAAGTTTTAATTTAGGGGTACGACTCCTAAGGAGGAAACAGCTTCACCAACCCCTGTAAACGGTGTCGTCCCAAAACGCCCTGCTTGGGGAATTCACTGTTTTTAATACCAAAACGCCCTTCGCGGAAGAGCAGATCATATCAGTTCAGAAATACCCTGTAGATGCGTGCCAAAACGCCCTTTCACCTTTCCAGACGGCCAGTCGTTCGTGATTGTTAAGCAAGAACGCAAACATGGTTGGGGTTTATCTGGGCTGTAAAATTGTGTTGATTCTTTATATTATTCGCATATTCGCATCGGCAAAATGTGTGCGAGGTCTCATATTTCACGTTGGTAAGTAATGTGTTTCTTTATACGCGATCATCATCATCCTCATATTCAACCGTTTTCTATCCACTGCTGGATGAAGGTCTTCCCCTTTTCTTTCCACATATCTCGGTCTGCTGCTATTCTCATCCATGTAGCTTCTGAAAAACGCTTGATTTCATCTACCCATCGTACATTTGGACGTCGTCTCGGTCGTTTCTTTTCTCTTGTTGTCCATCATCCATCTGTTCGTCTTCTTATTTGACCGGCCCATCTCCATACACTTCATCTTCTTCGCAGTCTTGATTACATCCTCTACCTTCGTTTGTGTACGAATCCATTAATTCCTGTCCCTCTTGGTTATGTCTTCCTGTCCCTCCTGGTTATTCCTAGCACGCATGTCTCCACTGCTCTTTGTGTGACTCAATTTTTGAGTCGTTTGCACATTCAATGTCCAAGTTTCTCAGCCTTTATATATATATATATATAAAACCTTTATAAGTCGTAGTACATTTTAAATGTCCTGTCTCGAAAAGCCAAACAGTTCAAAATCACATTCGTTTCGTTTCAGAACGTGGTTTTGCCTGATATAGAATCAGTGGGTACGTCGAAAGCAACAAGGGAAGAGATTGCTTTTGCTAGTTGGGCATAGGTACAACTTAAAGACGGAAAGAAAGAATGAATCAAAATACTGGGTGTGCGTCAATAAATATAGAAAGGACAATGCATAAAGAGGTAGCGTGACCTTAGGTGAAGGAGATGTTATTTCATCAGCTAATCCACATAAATGTATTACTGACATGGCGAAGGTAGAGGTTCTGAAATTCAGAGTCAATTGTAACAAGCGAGCCAGGGAGGAGTTAACATGCGCCCCAAAGATCTTTGAAGAAGAATTTGCAGAGGCGACCAACATGGGACTTGACTTTGTATGTACAATGCTAACACTCATTGGATTTAAGTCGAGCATGTACAGGGCACGAAGAAAAGCACTGGGAGTACCACTCAACGTCAACTCAGTAAATGATATTGTATTTCCAGAACACATCGCGAGATTTACAAATGGAGATAATTTCATTCTGAGCGATACGTACCTCAATCCTAACAACCGAGTTGTTGTGTTTGTCAGTAAAATGGGCCTTGAATGTTTAGTGACCTAATTGGAGACGCCACATTCAAAAGTTATCCGAAATACTTTGCGCAAATCTACACAATCCATGCCGAGGTTCAGGGAGTTAGGCTAGCTGTTTACTGCCTCCTTCCTTCCAAAACCAAATCAAAGACACTTACGTTCAACTTTTCTCATTGTTGAAGTCGCACGCTCTGGCGTCGAGCCAAAGACCATGATTGTCGACTTCGAACTCCCAAATGTAGCGGCCTTCCGACAACAATTTCCTGAGTGGAAGTTGCAGGGTTGTAGCTTTCACTTCAACCAGTGTTTGTGGAGAAAGGTGCAGGACCTCAGCATGGCAACTACGTACAGGGATAATGAAGAAATTAGAATGCACATTCGCATGGTAGCGTTCCGGTGGACGTTGAGGGGGGTTGGCTAACTATCATGGAGACGTCGCCAACAATTGGCGAAGCTAAACAGTTCAACGACTACTTTGTGCAGAACTGGTTAGAAAATTAAAATATCGGAGATATGTGAAACTGTTTTGGACTACACCATAGGACAACGAATTCGACAGAAAGCTGGCATAGATGGCTAAACCGAAGAATAGGGAAAAGTCATCCAAATGCTCTTGAATTAGGCTAAGGTATAAAAGGAAGATTCAAGCCATTACGACAGATTGCAAATGAGGA